>JANZXV010000210.1:22900190-22910938 GCA_027576455.1 Erythroxylum roigii | reverse complement strand
CTGGAAGTGTGGCTTCCAGGCCAATACAATAGCTATAATTTCCAGAATATGAATGAATGATCCCTCCCTCTCTATACCGAATCCTATATATCTTCTGTACCTCCTCATTCTCACTCCCTCTCTGTAACTAATTCCTAACCTCCAGCCTATGTGGCATTTGTATTTGTTCCCTTCCCCACTGTACCCCTACGGATGTGGGTTTGAATGTCTTAGTGGCTGTTTACTAATACTAATACTAGCATGCTGATAACTAGGAAGGGTGCTAACAAAAATCTCCACAGTGGTGCAATAATTAACTGTTCTAATCAAGTAGCCACAGTTATTCTGTTATGTTGTTTATTATGTTTGTCTTTTCTCACTTGACTCTTGTTTTGTTAATTTCAATTGATGAAGGAATTTATATCATTAGTCTTTTGACACATAAATTTGGCAGGTTATTAGGAGTGGGATCCCTAACTTCTGTGCTGTTGCCTTAGCACTAAATGATCTGGGGTAAGTATGAAAGTTTACAGATCTGTTCACATTGCTCTTGGGTCCTATATAACAGTATAACTATGGGGATCGAATCACTGTTACCTTTAAATTCCTTCTCATGATTTTTCTTCTGCAAGTATAACTTGAATTTACCATCTTATTGTCTCTTGAGGATCAACTTGGTATAGTAGGCTACACAACCAGGGCAACTTAATTAATTGCATTCAGTTTCCACTGGTTGGTTTATATGGAGCAATTTACAGGTACAAGGCAGTAGGCATTAGGTTGGACTCTGGTGATCTGGCATATTTATCATGTGAAGCACGCAAGTTATTTTGCCACATTGAGAAGGAATTTGGAGTTCTTGGCTTTGGAAAGATGAATATCACTGCCAGCAATGACCTCAATGAGGAAACGATCGATGCTCTGAACAAGCAGGTGATAATTCTAAATCAGAGGTGCTTATAGCAAATGTCATCATCCTAAAGCATCTTGTGACCAGAACTTAGGGGATAAATGTAACCCATTCTTCTTTCTTTTGGCTATGAGATCAGTTAAGATGAAAATTTCATTCTTCTGTCAATCGTCATATGCTACTGAAATTTTAACTGAGAATTGCTCATCTTGTTATATTGGAAGACTCATGTTGCTTCTATGCCAAAGTTGAAAGAAGGCCTTGCATTTGCTTTTTCTGTTTCCTAAATGCCCGAGAATTTGCCATATAAGGCTGAGATTGCAGAATCTCATGTCACTAACTGCTGCGGCTGACCTTAAACTGTGTATATTCATCAACCTTTGTATTTTATTCTCCAATCTATAAAGAGAAAGTAGAAAATTAGGAAAATGGTGCTGGACCTTAAAATCTTAGTGATGTCGAGTTTCCTTTTTCTGTACAGGGTCATGAAGTAGATGCATTTGGAATTGGGACCTATCTCGTCACTTGCTATTCTCAAGCTGCTCTGGGTTGTGTCTTTAAGCTCGTTGAAATAAATAATCAACCTCGCATTAAACTTTCTGAAGATGTTTCAAAGGTTTGATCGGAGTGCCAAGGAACTTTTAGAGTTGCATCTTTTACTCGATGTTTTGAGTGTTTTTCTTCTTGTTGGATATTTTACTAGGTGTCTATACCTTGTAAAAAGCGGTGTTACAGACTGTATGGTAAAGAAGGCTACCCACTGGTGGACATTATGACTGGAGAAAATGAGCCATCTCCAAAAGTAATGGATTTATCGATGGTTTCTCAGTAAATAAATATATTATATGTGATTCTTTTGAGTCACTTTCGACAAAGTTCTTTCCATCTGACTAGGTCGACATGATTACTAATCCTAATTCACTTGTCTGAACTTTCAGGTGGGGGAGCGGATACTCTGTCGGCATCCCTTCAACGAGTCCAAAAGAGCATACGTGGTTCCACAGAAGGTTGAGGAGCTATTGAAGTGTTATTGGCCTGGTAGCTCTGGTAGGGTTTCTTATCATATCTAGATTAGAGTATGACCTCTTTTGATAAATTGTATTTAGCATTTACATCTCACAAGTGGATACGGAAATTATCCTTCTCTACAATTACTATCCCAACTATATCATATTCTTTTTTGTTGCGAGTTTCAAGCATCTTAAATCACACCATCGTAAGAATCCTACTGTCATGAATAGCTAATCAAACCTGCATCAATAGTATACCAGTGGACTTAACTGGTCTCTGTTTCCTGAAGATAAAACCAGAGAAGAATTGCCTTCCCTCAAGGACACAAGACACCGTTGCATCAAGCAGCTTGAGCAAATGAGACCTGACCACATGAGAAGACTGAACCCTACACCATATAAGGTATTGAATGTTTTTTTTCCCCCAGATTCCTCTGCGGTTTTATTGGGACTATAATTGGGATAATCACAACCGATGCTACAACAGGTTAGTGTTAGTGCAAAGTTGTACGACTTCATCCATTTCCTATGGCTTAATGAAGCACCAGTTGGTGAGTTACAGTGAGATTCGACGTGGACAAATTCCATGAATCTGTGCACAAATTGCAGGTCAAGTAAGGATATTCCAAAGGGAGTTCAGAGGAGCTTACAAATACATTATGCACGTAAATAAACAATGTGTTCTGTTTGGTGATCAGCATTTACTTTCTAAATTTTAATAAAGTAATTGATTTTTTTGACCATTGTCCAAATATCATTTTTATTCATTTTGCAATGTATATCTTGTGTCTGAATGCAATTGGAATATGTCATACTTCCATTCAGCCGTCATTTACGTAATTGGAGTATCTTCACTCATTGATAGTCATTTCTAATAATTTCATTTTATATTTAGAAAGTACTTTTAAGAATAAAATTAAAACAATTAATCATCTATGTTTGAGTTAAACCTTTAAATTTGTTAGAAATTGTTTAAACTTTACTCATTTTAGTCAAAAATAAGCAAGCAGTGAGGCGGTAGTCCTAATTTGGAAGGATTTGTTCATGTTCTAAAGTTACAATTTACAGCCAGAAATACAGCCTTGAACCTCTAATAAAAAATAAGTGCTGAAAATGGACCTCCTCAGTGAGTACAACCCACAGCGTATGAAGACAGGCATGCTGTAGCTCATCTATAAAAAGGTATGGTGTGTTTTCTACAAAGGTAAGGCAAACATTGGTTTCATTACAAGCCGAATGACAGGGTCATTATCAAAACTATTCCAAGCGACCACCATAATCGGAGCGTTGTTATGCCGTCTACATGACCGGAAATGTTGGGAGTTGCCACAGGAACTTGCGAATTTCCTCCATCAACAGCCGGTGGAGGAGGTGCAATAGGAGGAACGTCGCACGTACCCAATGTAGCGTTTGCCTGCCCGTGAAGTACAGGACATATGACAGAGTACTTTAGTTAATAACCATTGCTACTTGACTCGACAGAAACATATGTTAATTGTCTGGCATGATATAAAATGTTTACCTAATGTTAGACCCACATGAACCTAATCTTTAAAATACAGGAGCAAAAGCCTGACTTTGAATAATTACTCTGCAACGTAGGACCCAATAACTTAACTTCTTTTTATTTTTAAGTTGCAATTAAGAGAAAACATGATTAGACAGGCAGATGGGCAGATATCATACCCTGCAATATGCAATATTGCCACATCCACAAGTGAGGTGGCCGTTCATTTCATCCACTGCTTCTGGTGCCCCTCCACCATCACTCCTCTAAATCAGAAAACGACAAATGTTACCAGTTCAATCCAAAAATCATGCTTCATCTAACTCAATAGTGACTTTTCAAGTTTGAACTCATGCATGATTGGCTTCCATTTAGGCATTGAGAAGAAACCCATCTAGTACCTGATAGAAATCAACGGCTATGAAGTTTGGCCAACGCTTCCCAGTTGCTTCATAGCAAGTGTTGGTCATGCTTATTAATGGAGCTGAATTGTCCAAACAAGCTTCGGAGGAATTTGGATTGGTGGGAAAGTAATTCTGAAGAACCAGAGATACAGTAGTTGTGTTCAGCGGAGGTGATTCAGCGCGATTTGGACATGAACCTGCTACCATTCCATCGTCTCCATCTGTAACATGTACAAAAAACTATTAAAGCTGATCGTTAGGTATCAATATGGACTTTCTTTTAGTAGGTACCAAACAAAGATAATAATTTGCAGAGTTCATATATATAAAACAATGTGTCAGAACAGTGCAGTTAGACATGGATAGTGCAACCTTTTGACTGTGCAAGATTAGCTAGGTTTATATAATTTTATTTGTCAGAGACATCGAAGGTACAGCTACCAAATATGACAAGGACTCTAGGATTTGTGATAGTTAAATAATACCATATATATATATATATATATATATCAGCAAGGCTTGCATAAACTCACATTGATTTTCTACCACATATTTCCAGTTATAAGCAATGCCCTCAGAAGCCTCTTTATTTGACTTTGAAGTAAAAACCACCAGCCGCTGATTCTTCTGGACCATATCATCCACTGTTGGCCAATCTTCACCGCTCTTTGGCATGCTTGACACTGGAAACCAGTATTTGCTTAGACCAGAAGCATTAAAAACCTTTGTCAAGCCTTGTGGGGATGTCACATAATCCTCAATGAAAATGGTGACAATCTCTGATGGATTGGCAGCGAAAAATGATTCGATCTCTTTCAGTACATTAATGGCTGGTTGCTGGATGTGGTTAAAATTTGTGAATTGGTCACCATCATAGTGAGAAAATTGAATTTTTTAGGAAGGAAACAATGATAGTAAATGACACTTACAAATGCAGTGTAGTTATAACAATTTCCACCAAAAGAGTGACACAGCCAAATGTCATTCTCGAAGTCATACATGTCAAGCATGAGCCCTCGCACCCCATTCTACAAGTAAATTCAGCTTAAGCATTATAGTCTAGTGGGTTAATCATTATGTCACAATTTCCAATTAAAAATTGACTTGGAGAAGTTTCTGAAATTGAAAAATATGCGACATCCTCTCCCAGACAGAAAAAGAAGAAGACAAATTCATGTCAAAACAAGGTCCAATTACAGAACCATAACACTAAAACTTTGTTAAGATGTCAAGTGCAAAGGCTCTGGAGCAGGTTCTTGTAAGGAATAGCTAAAGCAGAAGTACCATATGTTGAAGATGGGGTCAGCTGGAATGCTGCTTTATCTACAGAAAGACCAGCATGCGCTTTTGGCAAATCATCAAATGATTTAGTCTTTTTTCTTATTTAAGCATAAAGTGGTATCCCACTTTTTAAGACTACAATAAGTTAACATCACAGTCGTTTCATACGTCATATTATGGAGTCCAATTCTTCTGTCCAGTTTTATGGTGTGTTATTGTGTCCAATGAATCTCAGCCATTTATTTATACGGGTCCCACGTTTTTTTATGTGAGCCCATACGAGACTCATATAAATAAATGGCTGAGATTCACTAGACACAATAATACACCATAAAAATTGGACAGAAGATCTGGTTTCCATATTATGAGCACGTCAAAGACTTAGGTAGCAAGATAAACATTTGGTGTACCTGACCTACAATTATCAATCAACTTATGACAACAACTTGAGAAAGAAAAGTTGAAAGGATGCAGCGTTTTACGAAATTATAAAAGTTTCACATGTCAAAGTTCAAAACTTTAGATTTTTTTTTTGAAGAGCCACTTTAGCAGAGAAGTTATTGCCAATTAACAGAGGATGCAAAAGATAAATAAATAAATAAATAGAAGAGCAAGATTCAACATAAAAGTCGACCCGCAAAAGAGCTTTTCTTTTCGCTTCCAAAAGAATTAAAATGTCAAAAGCGTTGCTGCATAGAAGAAGTCTGACCTTAAGCTGATTGGTGACAGAGTCTTCTTGGTTTGTCGGAGACAGCAAAAACGAACCTGTGCCCGATTTAGCACCCATAAGAGCGTAGGAATTGTGAGTGGTTAACCATGAGTATTTGTTGAATGCCAGACCTTTCACCTAACCCCATATACAGTCGTAATAAAACCAATTTGCTTTAGCCTTTACCCATTTCCGCTTATTTGCAGAAAAAGAACAAACACAAATGTTTCAGTTTGCAGACAGAGCAACCCACCTTTGTTGTCGGAATCAATGGCTGTACCCCAGTGCATCTGGGTCGGGTATTCCCATTGGCAGGGCAAGTTTCGCACCGCAATCCTACATCGCAGGCGTTGTCGGAGGAACAGGTTTCGCCAAGCTGATTCATTGGCAGAAAACAAATAAAAAAACACGTAGACTGAAACAAGCAATATAAACTAAAAACCAAAAAGGGAAAATAACATGGAAACATAGAATCAAAAGGGAAAAAACCTTGAGACCGGAACCTCTGGAAGCGAAGAGACAGAGGGAAATGAGGAGAAGTTGGAGATGAAGACTACTGAAAACGTCCGCGGCCTGCAAAAATGAGAAGCAAGAACAAAGATGTGCTCAATGATATTATATACTTTTGTAGCCTCTCGTTTCAAAGGGCAGGATTTAAAATAGAACCCACTAAAGAAAATTGGAAAAAGATGGGAACTTGGATATGTAGTAGTCATGAAGATTTCGAACATACCTTCATATCGAATCACCCAGGATGATGGTAGACCGAGCTAGCTTTATAGTCTTGTATAGCTGTGGGGGCCTACCTAAGGAATACATAGTAATGACCGAAGCTGGTAGGTATTTCCTTGTTAGTGACAGAGGCAACGAGTTTTTTTCAACTTCGATTGGTGTCATATCTGTGTCTCGTAGCAGCTTTCGGTTTTCGCAAGTTATGGTATCTTGTTCTTGTTACAACAACGCATAAATTTAACTAAAAAGCGTTCAAATTAAATTTAATAATTTTAAAATATGTAAATTATATTTTAAATAAATACTACAACAACAACACTCGGTATAAATTTCGTTGAGACGTGAGATCTAAGGAGATCTAGTCAAAGTTGCGAATACCGTACTGAACCTAGTTCCGAATTGAGTTCTAATAATATGATACTGTACCCGTACCGATCAATACCGAATATTGTTTTAGATAATTTTTAAAATTATAAAATAATTCCTATTTTTTAGAAATTGTAAAATAATCCATTGTCATATTGTATTATTGTATTGTATACTTTATAAGTTTATATCAACTATGTTTCTAAAAATTATAATAATAAATAATGATCTCAATTAATATGAAATAATAAGAAGTTTCAGATATTTAACGTATAAATAATAATTACAATTAATATGAAAAAGGAAATTATCATCGTACGAATATAAAATTAAGAACAATACAAAATATTTAAAATATTACAATTTCATCATATAATAAATAATAATTACATCAAAATATCAAACAAAAAAATATTTTTTTACAAATATATTATTAACAATAGCTTGATATTGGAGTTTAACGAATTGAGCTTCATTATTAGATAAAAGTTTGTCATATACTCAATATATAGAATTGAATTTAAGATGTAACACTAATTATTCAAATTATTTAATTTTGTGACTTAATTTATGGAAGTAAATAAGTTGGTTAATTTATATATGTTTAGTCAATATAATTTAAAAAAATGAAGAAAAAGAAAAGATATTACCTTAACTTTTGTGTATAAACTTTATTAATCTAATTGATCGGTAACATCAATCATATTTGATCAATTTATGTTGACATGTATGATAATCCTTTACTTTTAGATTTACTAGTTTAACATATAATATTATCCAATATAGTCGTACGTAGTCTATCTTTGGTACATTTAAACTAGGGATACAAATTTAGAAGATAATTAGCACTCATTTAAAATAATTTTGGATTAAGTCATTATATATTATTGGCTAAATCATAATTTAAATTTAAGACTTTATCTAATTTTGGATTAAGTCATTATATATTATTGGCTAAATCATAATAATAATACTAGATACAGTAATAAACTATATCAATCAAATATTTAAGGTTTCAATTTATTGCAAATATATTTATTCTATTATTATTACTACTAATATAAAAGATCATATTTTGTGTGGATTATAAAAATTAAATATCAAATAAATAAATAATTTTTTTCTAGAATGACTTTGTTGTCCTTTTAGGCCTTAAAATGGTTTGTTTATTTTACTTTGTTGTGCTTTTGTTCACTTTTCTCTCTTGCCTTCATCGACTCTCTTCTATTCACCTAAAACGTTGCGTTATTTTTTCTCTCAATAAAGTACTAAGAGAAATGGCCACCAACCTCCTCTCTCTAAGGTCAACACCTTGTGCCACGTAGAAGCAAGATTTTTTGTCCAATTTTATGGTGTCTTATTGTATCCAGTAAATTTCAGTCATTCATTTATGTAGGTTCCGCGTAGGCTTCACATAAATAAACGTAGAACCCGCATAAATAAATGGCTAAGATTTATTGAACACAATAAAACATCATAAAAATTGGATAAAAGATCCGAACTCTAATACTCTGTGTTTGGTTCCTGTCCCCATCAGTGGGGACAGGAGACAAGACAGAAAAATCCCCGTCTCCAGAGGCGTTTGGTAGCTGTCTCCAAATTTCTGTCCACCGGGGACTAGAAAATTTGTAGAAATCTTGTCTCTCCCAAAAAGGGAGGACAGGGACAAGTCGTCCATGTCTCTCTCTGCGTTATAACTAAGTAAACCATAGTGTAAGTAATATATTCAGTTATAATGTAAGTAAATAAACGTTATATATTACTTACACTACATTATATTTAATATATTAATAAGAATTATAAATAACATAATTTAATATTATATTTAATTAAATCAAAATTAAAATAATTAAATTAAATTAAACTAATAATTATTACTAAATATAATTAAATTAAAAATATCTTTATAAAATATATTTCAATAAAATTTTGATTTAATAATTAAAATATAGTTAAAATAAATATGAATTTATAAATAATAATTTATCAATAAATATTATATAAGATATCGAAATAAATTTTACTAATAAAATATAATTTATATTTAAGTTTTATTAATTAATAATTATTAGTAGTAGTATACTGTAGATGTATTCTTATTATTATTAAGTGGTTCTGCCAGATTTTGCTGGGGCTGGATATTGTTACTCGGATTCATAACCTTGTGAGGTTTTGGTTGCTGAATACCTGCAAAACAGATGAGGCACGCCGGGAGTTGTTTCCCGGGAGGCCCCTCCGACGCTCAAGTCAGTCTTTTTGTGGACTGAGAGAATGGAGAAAACTAGGGTTGTAGAGTCGTACCTGTACCATGGCGAAATAGTACCTTATATAGGAGATACGTGCTAGGTTTAGGTCTCTACGTAGATCTTTACGTTTGCATGGGAGACTAACACCTGTAGATGGGCTGCAGATGATGGATGAACCCGGGCCTAGGCCTGGGCCTGGGCCTGGGCCTGGCATAGTTGACCCGACCATAAGCTCCCCTACTCCTCGAGTCTGATCCAAGAGAAGGGTCGAAGGAGTATGTAGAGATCACACAGCCTGTCTTTACGGCAGCTCGTGCTAGGCCCAACTGATCAATTGTCGTGATGTAATCTCTCGATCGAGCGCAATGGTAGCGCGTCTGACTCCAGATCAGAAGGTTGCGACAGGATCGATTGTTCGGCTATGGTGATACGACAGGTCGGCCGAAGACCAATGCGCTATGCGCAATAGCTCCTGCTATGGCACACGACTAATCGGGCATCTATGCCTAGCGTGCGATAGCTTGGGCTAGAACAAGACAATTGGCTGACCCGTGTTAGGACAGGACGATCGATCTGCTGGCGTTGTGGCAGGGCGATCAATCGATCGAGCATCAATGTGTCGTCGTAATACTAGGTCTAATCATTATTTGACGATACGTATCCTTTGGGCGCTGTTCAAAATTTGAAATGATACGGCCTATTAATTGCCGCGCAGCCGTCATGCGCTGTCGTATGCTGTCATGTGTGTCCTTTAGACTGTCTCGCCGCTTCGGGTCTTTAACAGACCTAATTTACCACAGCTCAGATTTTGCCACATGTTCAACCTCGGCTCGGATTTCACCACGCGTCTAACGTCGATTGGTACTTTCGTTTAGTTGATGCTATAAATCTTTGAACCGACAGCCTTCTTTCGCTCTGCGTGTTTACTTTTCCGACTTCCATTCCACACATTTTCATCTCTTCTACTTTCTGCAGTTACCGGAGCATACTTTTCAACACCGTCTTCCAAATCCCAACCTCGACCACTAATTAGGTACATCTTTTTTCCTCCCTTCAGCCCATAAATTTCCTTTTGTAATTATGTCATCAACCAGTCCTAGAGGGGAAGTCAGCCCTAGGGAGGAAACTGCCGAAAGGGCCTTACCAATTGTTGGGTCGCTGGGGTTAGCGGCGGAAATGGTGAAGGCGCCAGTGGCTGGTGGGAATGAGGCGCTTGAGGCAGAGGGGACTGAGGAAGTTGAGGTGACTGCCCAGAAGGATGGGCAGATCGTCAAGAAACCGCCAGCAAACAAATCAACGATGACCGTAGGGGAGCTGAAGTGGTTAGTTGTTAGGAACGATATCTCTTCGGCGTGGGGACCTAGGTTGGCTTCCGAGAATGAGCGAATCTACAACAATCCGGGAGGGTATTTTATTATTTTCGGCGGCTTCTTCTCGGTCGGGGGAATGAAGCTTCCATATGCCCCGATCATTGATGAGGTGTGCGTCTCTTACTAACTAAGGCCTAGCCAAATTCCTCCGAATGGATGGAGGTTCATTAACGGCCTGGTCTTGCTGTGCCACCAGTTCGGTTGTCCCCCTTCGGTCGGCATCCTTCGTCACTT
>JANZXV010000210.1:22882182-22898818 GCA_027576455.1 Erythroxylum roigii | reverse complement strand
TGAGGTCTTGTGTTCGAATCCTGGAGAGGGATTCCCAGACCAAAGAGGACAGTACCCAATTATGGGGATTGCAGGGGTTATGGCTGGGCCTGTTTTCCCTGAATCCTGGGTTGCGGGGGCTTATGACTGGGCCTGTTTCCCCCGGACCCAACAATTTACCCAATATCCAAATACCATTAAAATAATTTTAAGAAATGTCAATTACTTATTTACTATAAAGTCTTTACATTCTCACTTTTAAGGTTTTAATTTAAGTTCAAACTTTCTAACTTTTAATTCATGCATGTTGTGCATTTCAATGATAAAAATTTTAAGATAAATCTCACATAAACCATATCACAACCAATGAACCAAACTTATTTCATTCAACTCCAATCCGGTATCCAACCAACGCAAATCACAAATCCAATTCACAAATTCATTCCAACTTTTAACCCATTCACAACCATAAATGCAATTACGCAGAAAAAATCAATTGAAAAGTGAAAACACAACCAAACAAATTCACAATCAATTTTTGGGACGAGTTGGGTTTAGATTTAATATTATTCCAAATCTAGCAGCTGCGGATGCGTGGAGGATAGAAGGAGAGTAGTTGATGATAGTGGCGTGGAGGAGGTTCAATGGTAGCGTGGTGGTCCTCGTAGAGGAGGGTTGAAGCCTGATGGAGGAGGGTCGGTGGTGGCGAGTTCGCATGGTGGATGAAGATGACAATCGTGTGGTAGGATGGTTCGTGGTTGTATTATCGCCAGAGAGGGAGAAGCACCGCGGGGGACGGAGAGGAGAACGAGAGAGAGAGAATGGAGGTGAGTATGAGAGAGAGAGAAAGGGAGAAAAAGAAGAAGCAAAGTAGCAGATAGTGTGTAGATGGGTCGGGAGTGGGGATGGGGGGTTTTGGGTTTTTTTGTGTGCTAAATAGTCCCTCATTGTTTTAAAACTTACGATATCGGTGGTATATGTCAGTATTTTAAGTACCGGACGATATTAAACAAAAACTCCTAGTACCGGTCGGTACTGATCGTTGGTATCAATACCTTCGATATGGTTCCGTTTTCCATACTGACCTGTATGAAACGATATTCTAAACACTGGCCGGTCTAGTACATAATGGTATTCTAAATACTGGATCTAGTAGTACACTGTCTTATCCCTAACGAGTAGAGAGATATATTTTAAATGAATAAAAATATAATAAAATAATTCTATATTAATTTAATATCAAATCAATACTAACATAACATTATCTAAATATTTTTAAATAAAAATATCTTATTACCACGTAATTAATTCTCAAATTAATAAAAAATAAGTTCTACTATCCTATAACAGTAAGATTCACTTTTATAAATGTCTGCCAATAAGTCTTAGTTACCATGTAATATGGAGACCCATTTTTATAGATTTCTAACAATAAAAAATAAAAAATAATAATATAACATTATTGACATAATATTTAATTAATAGAAAATAATTTCGTTGAATTTTTTATTCAATAAAAGTCTCTTTTGAGAGTTTTGAAAACGTTAAAGTTCAATTTAGATATTTAAAAATATTTAAACATAATTTTATTTTATTATATACGTCGTCATGAACTTCGGGTCTGTTTGTTTTCATTTTTGTTTTCTATTTTTTGTTGTGGTTTTCTTAAAAAAAGAAACAAGTTCTTAAAATGTATTTGGTTGAATATTATTATCATTTCTTTTTTTAAAAATAAAAAACACAACAACTTTATAAAAATGTAAAAAAGATGTTTTTCTAATATTTCGCAATAAGTTTTTATATGTTTTCATTTCTACTTCCTCTTCTTATAAACTTTCTTCATTGTAAAAAATCTATCTCTTCTATCTTTTCTCTTCTCTTACGTCCTTAACTCATCTCTTACATCCCTTTTCTATCCGTGCAGAAAATGAAAGCTTAAGCTTTTAATCAGGTGAGTTTTCGAAATTGATTTGATATTTTGCTAATTATATTGTGTTATTTTTCTGGTTTTCTTAGTTTCTTATTTTTCATCGACGTCAGATTTTTCTACATTGTTGGTTTTCTTGGTTTTTATTTATACGTTTCTACGTTACTGATTTCTCCTATTTATCATTTATATGCATTTTTGCATTTTCAATTGTTTGTTATTCTGCGTTTTTGGTTTATTTTGATTTTTACGTTTCTACATTTCGGGTTTCTAGTTTTTTAATTTTTGCGTTTTACGTTACTGGTTTTCCTATTTATCGTTTATCAATACCATGCATTACAACCATGTTTTATTTTTAGTTTTTATTACAGATCTCAACCAAACATGTTCTTATTTTCAGTTTTTATATTACAGATCTCAATCAAACATATTTTTATTTTTTAATAAAAATAGAAACTAAAAAATAAAAATCATAACAAAAAATAAAAGTGGAACTAAAAGTTCTCTTAGCTTGCTCCTATTTTATTATTAAATTAGAAAAACGATTTAAATAAAATAATGAACATAAATGAATGATCTTCTTTCAAACTTTAAAGTCAAAGTGGAGGGGTACCTATCCTTGTCTTGTTTGACAAATTCTAAGACAGAAGAATATATTCAATTTGAATTGAATAAAAGTTTTATAATCCGTATCATAGTTTTTTATTTTTTGAAACGAGTGCATCATATATAAAAAATTATATTTTAATTTAAACATTTAAAAAATTATATTATAAACTCATTTTATATTACTTTTATATCTCATCCAATAATAAGTAAAAAAGGAATTAATCAATGCCAAGTTGAGTTTAAATTAACATATTATATGCCAACAATAAATAAATGGAAATTAATTGTAATTGGTTTTCCAAAGAACAATACGTGTTGTGTCTTTTTCTTTGTTTCTTTTGAGACGTAGCATTCTATCATATTACAAGTAAAAGATCTTGCATCATCTTATTGGACTAACGATTATTATTTTACGTAAGATGACTGCTTCCCACCATCGATGGTTGCATAAAAACTCTCACAATCCCTAAATTTTGTTCTTACAGCCTCTTAAGGACTTTGCGATATCTGTTCTGATTCATACAAAACAAAATCATATATGTTTCTTAGATGTAGGCAGATTTGGGGCTAGGTGCTTATAATAATTAATACAATCATTGAATCAGCAGATTCCAAAAATGGGACCTTTCTTGTTTTGCAACTTGTGATTCATTGCGATGAAGAAGACGTCGAAAAGCTATTCAACTCGGAACTTCAGGCCCATGGATCATATCATATGTTAAACCTATTAAATGAATCAACGTTTAATATCAGAATGCTTATCACTTTAATTTTGGGTCAAGCTTTCAATTTCTTATGCAGCCACCCAATGAAAGTTCTTTCAATAAAATGAAAAGGCAACAAGACCAAAAGAGGAACTCGCTCAGGTATTATAAAAAAAAAGAAGTAAAATCTAAAAGTATTTAATTGATATTTATCTTAAGAATACTTTTTAATAATTTGGTAGAATAAAACTAAAAATAAATAAATAAACAACAAGTTAAATACAATTAAAAATTCTAATTATTAAAGTTTTAATTAATAAATTCAAATTAAATTAGAATAAAATTTTAATACAAATTTATAATATTAATAGACATCTTTGTAACCAAAAAACTAAAAAAATAGTATTATTAAAAATTTAACTTAAACTTGATATTTTGTCTAAGTTTTGAAGTGAGTTTTTCTCATTTTCTATTATTTTCAGATTAAAAATATTTGATAGTAAGAAGTGAGATGAAAGATACAACTCTAACAACGATGGCTTTAAATAACGATGTTCTTCCTCTTTAATCCAATTTGCATTACAATTGCACCGACCACGCCATTTGCCAAGAAATTGACAAAATCACTTTTGTTTCGAAGTTACGAGTTCATCTCAGTCAGTTCCTTAAGGTGTTGCAAAGAAGGTATAAGATTTGCAGTTTGTAGTTTGATTGGACGTTGAACAAGGGTTCATCATGAGTCGAACTTTATCTAGTTTAAGCGATCTGAAGTATGCTTGGTTCGGA
Organism: Erythroxylum roigii; assembly: GCA_027576455.1. NCBI lineage: Eukaryota > Viridiplantae > Streptophyta > Magnoliopsida > Malpighiales > Erythroxylaceae > Erythroxylum > Erythroxylum roigii. Next base: position 22,894,813 of record JANZXV010000210.1, on the reverse strand, counting down.
CTAAATTTAAAAATTATATGATTTACTTTTTTAATTTGTTCATCAAGCATACGACTATGAATGCAAATCATTTTAGTATACTGTATGAATATACATGCAAATCATTTTAATAACAAGCTTATTCAAAGCAAGATACAGGATAGAAAATCATTTCATTATTGCTAGAATGAGAAGTGGCAAAAAGGACGACATCCTAGGAGCAAGCGACAGTTAGGAGGAATAAGAAGCAAATGGCGGATCATTGAAGGAGGCACACCGGCGGGCGGCAGCAGAGTAAGAGAAATGCAAGCGAAGCACTAAAGGAGGCGACTGGCGACACGAAGTGTTGAGTTTGGCTCCTTTGTTGTTCCATATTGGTTGGGAACAACAATTGAGGCAAGACTCTTGCCTATATAAGGAGGTTGCTACCTTCTTATTTAATGCACCAAAATAAAGTCAAAGATTTGTATGACAAATTTAACTCTAGTTAAATTCCTCTTTTGATGTGAGAGTTGGAGAGTTTGTTTTGAGTATTTCTTTGTGGGTGTGTTAGTGTATTAGGGGATTGAGTGAGAGGAAAGATTGTGTGATTATAAGGATTTTTCACATAGTAGATTTTCTTCTCAGTACCCGTGGTTTTTCTCCGATTTGAAAATTTTCAAGTAAATTCTCTTGTGTTATTATTTTCTTATATTTTTCTTGTGCTCTTCTGCCTTGATGAATTTTACCGTAGAAATAAATAGTATACCAGAAAAGTTTCCAGGAAAGAGAGGTGGGTCACAACGGACACACATCAATACCAAGTCTTTCCTTAGCCAAAACTTTCCTAGACATGACTACCACACTACCACACCAAAACTCCATCGCACCAAATGAACGTTTTTTAAAAAATTATTTTCTGATGTGGAAGATCAGTCAAAACTGCAACCACAGAGCATACTTAGAATTTTCAAGAAAAACACATCTTGGCTCTGATACCAATTGTTAGAAATTTAGACCTCCCAAACCCACACCCAAGGATATTTGATAGACAAAAATATCAGAAAATAATAACATAAGCGAATTTACGTGGAAACTCCCAAACCGGAGAAAAACCACTGGCACTGAGAAGAAAATCCACCATGTGAAAAATCCTTACAATCACACAATCTTTCCTCTCACCCAATCCCTAATACACCAACACATCCACAAAGAAATACCCAAGACAAACTCTCTAATTCTCACCTCAAAAGAGAAATTTAACTAGAGTCAAATTTGAGAGTAGCAAGTGGGATATGATTGTGATTGGCTAAGAATGTCTTTGCGAATGTGCATGGAATATCTACAGCAAAGGAGCTTTGGGAAAAGCTCGAGGAGTTGTATCAAACAAAGGATGTCTCAAATCGGGTATACCTAAAGGAGCAGTTTCATACACTATGGATGAGGGAAGGTACTACAATTTCAGATCATTTAAGTGTTCTCAATGGGATCGTCTCTGAACTGGAGGCTATTGGAGTTCGTATAGATGATGAGGATCAAGCTTTGAGACTCATCTGATCTCTTCCACTTTCATATGAACACATGAAACCGATTTTGATTCATAGGAAGGAGAAGACAGCTTTTTCTAAAGTTACCGAAAAACTCTTTTCAGAAGAGAGAAGAATGGGTGGTGGAAGAAATGTTCCTCCTAAAAACTCAGCTCTGGTGGTAGCTGGATATCGGAAGAAGAACTCCATGAAGAAAAATATAATATGCTGGACATGTGGACAATCTAGGCACGTGAAGAAAAATTGTCCGAAAGATGGAGTGAGTTCGGCAAGAGGCTCAGGGTCAGTTAATGGAGAGACTGACAACGTCGCTAACATTGTCTCCATGGATGATGATCTTGCTCTCTAAAAAGGGGGGCGTGCAAATCCTCATGGCATGTCGCTAATCCCAAAGATGCCATTATAGAGGATGTGTTACTGTTAGCGGGTTCACAAGATTGCACACGGGCATTGGTTTGGCATTAATGCAAGGTGTGTGGTAGAATTTATGTCGATAGCTGATGAACTTCCAGGAAAGCCAAACATGGGAGTTGCACCATAATTTTTCAGCAAGGTTAGGCTTGGAATTGGTTTCACCATGGGAGTGGGTATGCTTTTATGGTGGAGCATGATGCTGTGAAGCATAATAATTCTCTACATTGAGAGTTATATTATTTTCAGGAGATCTTCATTGAAGTGGAGTATGGTTGTGGGATTAACCAAGTCGCCAAGGTGGAGATTGTTGAGTTTTGGCTCCTTTGTGTGTCCCATTGGTTGGGGAAAACAATTGGGGCAAAGCTCTTGCCTATATAAGAAGGTTGCTACCTCCTTAGTTAATGCATCAATACAAAGATTTGCATGACAAATTTGACTTTAGTTAAATTCTTCTTTTGAGGTGAGAGTTGGAGAGTTTGTTGTGGGTATTTCTTTGTGGGTATGTTGGTGTATTGGAGGATTAGGTGAGAGAAAAAATTGTGTGATTGTAAGGATTTTTCATATAGTGGATTTTTTTTTCTTGTTGCCCGTAGTTTTTTCTCCGGTTTGGGAGTTTCTATGTAAATTCTCTTGTGTTGTTATTATTTCTTTATTTTCTAATATTTTTGTCTATCAAATATCTTTGTGTGTGGGTTCGGGAGGTCTAAATTTCTAACAATGGGATTAACGGATGGGTACCCTCATTGATTGATTTGATGAGCATGAAGGCTCTGTTTATGGCGATTTTCATAGTTATAGGATTATCATATGGGCAGACGGTCCGAACTCTAACGGTGGTGTGTGGTGGCCGACGACTACCTACAAGAGGGAGGAGATTATAGATAACGTTCGGGTTAGGACACTAGTTAAGAGAGGAGAGAGAGAGAGTAAAATGAGAGACAAATGATGGGGAAAGGGTTTGTTTTATTATTATTTTGCAAATAAAACCCTCAAATTTTTAAATAAAATACTGGTCAAATACTTTCAAGTATTAAGTGAAAAAGTTGGTATTGGTCGGTACCAATGGTTAGTACTAAAATACTAACTTTTGTATCGTTTTCCGATTAGCACGGTACAAAACTCAGTTCACCTCTCCTAAGTTCCATTCTTAGTAGTAGCAGTCACTCCCTTCCCCTTTCCCCCTCTCTTCAAGTCACCCAATCACTCTCACTCTCTCTAACTTACTCTCTTACAAACACACGTGACTGCCACTCACCAGATAGCTGCCGTCTAATCCAAGTCTAATCGTTACTCCAACTCCCTATCTCTCATTGTCTTAGTCACTCCATCTCCCTCCGTCCATACACTAAATCATTGTCACTAACTCGATGAGCTCACTAGCTTATAAACATAGTGGTTCCCCATCTATCTTCATAAACACACTAGCTCCCGACCTAGATTCATCATCACAAAGAAGCTCATAGCTACTTCTAGCCTCAAATCCATTGTAATAATAACTCCCAAAATTAGTCACTAAGTGGTCGAATTCTTGCCTCTCATATTTGTCTATCCATCACCACTAGCCAATCTACTCACTAGTCCTCTCATAAGCTCTAAGTTTGAGACATGAACTCTCTACTTACTACTTAACCTTCTATATATATTTGGCAATAAAAGATTTTCCATATAATTTTCTAATACTTGATGTAGTATAACTTGTCTTCATCATATCGTTGAATGATTAGGTGGTTACTTAATTAGGTTTATTACAAAATTGGATTGGATTTTGCAATCTTGAATAATTAATTAGGTGGTACTCAATTACGTTTATGATGCTCTTACCTTTTGTTTGAAAAAGTAAATTTGGAAGGTTTTAGTTCTATATATACAATATTTACATTTTCATCAAATATTTCAATTATTATACTTAATTGTCCAAATCATAGAAAATAATAATAGGCAAGTATAAAATTTTAGTGATTCTGAGTTTTTATATAAAATATGATCAATCAGTTAAGGTTAAGAATGTACAAAAAGTAAAAAACTAGTTAGATCAATGTGTTATACTTTATTCCAAACATGTAAGTAACAAGCTTAATATGTATAACATGGTTCTAAAATAAGATAATGTTGCTTCATCTATTAGGTAAAATCAGCTCAATACATGTTAATAAATATGTCCACATGAAGATTTAGATTTATTAGTTATGGTCAATAACTTTTGAGTATGTTACTTTCATATGCAATAATTTTTATTCTTGACATATTGATATATGTCTTTATTTATTTTTATAGATAAATAGAGGGAAGTTCCAATATTCCTGATAATTTAGTCTCTTAGGTTTAAGAAGATTCAATGATCCAGTTTAGGCTCATACTAGATTGTTTTATGGTATGATGAACCATACTATTTGTTTGTATTGCAAGAAACATGTGAAAGACGAGGAAATCACCAGATTAGAAAACCATTTAGCTTGGATCAAAGATAATGTAGAGCCTTGTAAGAAAGTTAGTCATGATGTGAAATAAAAAATGAAAACTTGTTTAAAGGGTATCAATATGAAAAAGATAGACAGCAAAGACTGAATTACGAAATTGGTAGTAGAAGTTCTTTTTTAAGTGGTTAAGATGGTATTGGAGATTCTGAAGGTGATATTTTTACCCAACAAGAAAGGATTTTTACTCCTAGTGTGGGGATGAAAAGAAGATAAGTGTCTAATTTTTTTGTACCATAAACAACTCCTAGAGCTCAACCTTAAATTCGTAGTGTCTTGTAATCTAAAGAAGTAACTCATAATCTAGACACGACAATGACTAGATGGTAATATAATACATGTGTATCATTTAATATTGTTTAGTCTTATTATTACCACATATGTTGGGTGTTATTGCCTCATATAATCCAAGATATAAAGCTCATTCAATTGATGATTATAGATGTAATCTTCAGGGCAACTTTGTTTATGAAATAAAAATTTATTTAGATGAAAGAAGAATGACAGGGACAATTTATGGATGTTCAATTATGTGTGATGATTAGATAAATAAAAGACATAGCCTATTATCAATTTTTTAGTTTATTTTCCTAAGGGGATGGTGTTTTTGAAATTCATTGATGTATCTGGACTTGTTAGAAATGTTGATAATCTATTTTAGACATTTAATGAAGTTGTAAATAAACTTAGGCCTGAAAATATTGCACAATTCATCGTTGACAATAATTCTATTTATAAAGCAACTAAAAAATGGTTGCAAAGGAGGTGCAATTCTTTTTATTAGATTCTTTGTGATGCACATTTTATTGCCATCATGTTGAAAAATATAGATCATAGATATTTTTCTATTATTGATAAGAAAGTGTAGAAAGCAAGAAAACTGACCAAATTCATCTATAATTTTGCATAAATCCCGAATTTGATGAGAAATAGTTTCACCAATGATAGGAATTTATGTCGTCTTGCTAGTATAAGATTTGTTATTAAATTCTTATCACTTTAGTATTTTGTTATAATGAAATAAGAGTTGAAATAAATGTTTATAAGTGATAAATGAGTTACATCTTAGTATGCTAAGTCTAATACCATAATAGAGGTTTTTATAATTATACTTGAAGATCATGTATTTTGATCCTAATATCAATTTGTCATCCGAGTTTATGAGTCTTTAGTGAGAGTACTTCATCTAACTAATAGTAATGAGAGGGCAACAATAAATTATTTTTGTGATGCCATAAAGAGGGCGAATGAAACATTCAAGGCCAATATGAAAATATGTCTTCTTTATATACACCTTATCTTACGGTCTTAATGAGAGATTAGACAACTTTTCTCTCTATTGTTTGTAGCCAAAGTATTTTTAAATCATATTGTCTATTTTAGACTAAGTTTTACAAATAAAGGTGAAGTTAATAGGAGAATGCTATTAACTATCACAACAATTATTGCATATAAGATGACGCAAGATGTCCTTAGCTTATAAATGGAGGTATACAATGATGCGTTTGGTAATTTTGGGATGCTTATTGCAATTCATCAAAGAGACAAACTTAATCTAGGTATATATTTCTTCACTTTTGTTACTTGTTTGAAATTAATCATCACTTTTGTAACATTGATCAGGAAACACATGATCATCTACTTTTCAATTGTCCATATTTCGCAAAAGCATGGGAAATAGTCAAATAGAAATGCATAATGGAAGTATCACCACATACATGGAAAGAAATCATCAAATGGAGCTCAGAAATTAAACATGCATCAAAAGAAAAAAGATGGGAATTCCATATAGCATTTATATACTTGGTCTGATCTTTGTGGAAAGAGAGGAATAATAGAGTGCTTAAGGAGAAGTCCACAAACTCATCTATCTTATACATATGAGCTGATTGATGAAACCAGGTTATTCCTGACAATCTAGAAAGGGAGAAAAAAGAAACTGAGGAGCAAATTAAGGAATAGATGGAGAATCAAAGGAATGGATGGCCAAATGAGAGTAAAGTATGTAGGAGAAGTGAGAAATACCAAATATAAACTTACTTGATTTGGTAAAATGATGGACATCAAACCAGAAATGTATGATGTAAGACACAATTAGGAGAGGAAAGTGAACAGAGGAGACAAGTGTCATTTTCAAGAGGCAGAAGCATGTTTAGTGATACATGTTAAAGGTTTAAGATTAAGGAAGGACATCTAATTTTGGATAAAATGGTAGTGTTTTGTGGGGAGTATTGATTCTGATGTACTGGCCCTCTCTATATTTTGTAAAAGAGGCTGAAAAATTTTCATTTCTTTTTGTATTAATTTCTTATAGATGACAATGCAAGTTTTCATTCATAAAAAAAGTGTTCTTTTATTGTCTGACAATTACTTGGTGAGACCAATTTGAAAGTGTTATTTAATAATCGTAAAGGTTTGCAATTCAAATAAGTCAATGCGTGATTGCAACTAGGTATGAAAGGAATTGAAGCACATTTAAATTCATCTATTTTATTAAAAAATAGATTGAAACATAAAAAGTTGAACGATTCGGTCTTTGTTTAATACAACTTAAAGCTTTGTAGAAAGTATGCTATTATCATTATTAAGTTAAATACAATTTTTGTAATTTATTAATAATTTAATTTTATTTATTTACTAATACTTTTAATGAAACAAGAATTTATATAGATCTAATTTGCCTTAACCATATAGATCTTTAAGCGAATTATGTTTTTAAAGAACCAAGTTTGATAAATAAGAGTGACTTAAAATATAATATTTTATGCGAAAGAATTAACATGTCATTTATTTAATGCAATAAACTTGAATGATGAAGATGATAGAACTCCTTTCAATAATGAAAATTTTATACCAAATAAAAATTATGATCAATGCTATTTGAGTGAATATTCTATTAAATGAATTCCAAGTTTTTCATTTATTCTCTTTTCTTTTAATTCCACTTATATTTGATGTACATATGAAATGTTATATACACAATATAGATATAAAACTTTTAAATGTAAATATTCTTATTTCAAGTTTCACTTTTACTTGATTCTCAGTGTGAGCTCTTATTGTAACTTGTAATGCTTATAGAATCATGAACTATATTGGCTTCACACCGTATTCATAACATTAGTAAAAACCTGCAACGACTTGGCAGACATCTGAAATTTCAGTTTTTCCCATAAGATTCTGCCAGCACACATGCGTTGCTTAGATGTGAAACCACGCATTCTCATTCTAAAGTTAAATGATTAGTTTAGTTCCATTATTTAATAGCTACCACTTCCAGTTTCTGAGACAGAAATCAAATCTACAGCTTAAAGGGTGCTGTTGCTGCAAGCTTTGATTGATCCCATTTTCCAGGAGGAAAGGGGCATAAAAACAGAGATAAAAAGGCTTTTAAGAAGCAAGTCTCAACCTATACAAACATGTACAAATCTGCTAGATACAACTTACGAACACCGCTGCTAGCGTCTATGGCTTCACCAACCAACCCACAGTAACTCAAGTTGCAATCTTCTTACTAGAGGCCGGAGGACCAAAAATTCTAATCACTCAGCCTCAACCTTGAGCAAACAAGGGAACTATTCATCCAAAGTAATGGCAATTTGCTTATTTTAGATGGCAATCATAAGTGTCAAAAAGGGTGTCCGGAACAATTAGAGGTAACTTGTCAATATACATGTAAAGCCTTCTGAGATTCTCCCTTGTCACCGTTTCCATATCAACTATTTCTCTGTTGTCCACGAATATCCAAAGATCAGCCGAGTTTACCCTCTTAAGACTGTCACGACAGAACGGGCAGGACTGAGACCTTGATCGCCTGCCATACATTGCAAACCATTATGATTTTGCTGGTTGGGTTCAAACAGACAAACATAATGACAGACTGACCACTCGAAGAAATAGCTATGCAATTTCGTGCAAACAAAACTAGAGAAGAATGAAAAGTTCAGATGTCAAATACATATCCAATATCCACGATTTATGAAATTTATATTCAATTTGACCAATGAAAGCAGACTTGGGAACCAAATATTTGAAAAAATGAAAATACAAGTCATCAACTTCCCAGCCCTCAGCCCCTGCAACCAAAAGATGAAAGGGCGCATATTTGGTGATGCTTAACATTCAAACACTACACTGTCCATTCCACAAACCATGACAAGCAAGTCCAATACAAAATATAATTAGAAATGCCAACATGGCATATACAAAGATTAACCATCAAGTATGATTTCATGTTGCTTCCCATAACGCCTCCCTTCTTCTTCACTTCCCTCTCATGTCAAAGCCATCACAAAATGTATACTTTATGATCCGTACATTACATAAGCCCGCAAAACAGTCATAATTCAACCACAGAATCAGTTCTTAAAAATGGATGTCCACTCATCTAAATCCGTGTGCATCTCTTACATTTTAAGCAAATTTCAGTTGAATGTCATGTAAGATAATGCTTGGAAAGGATGTTCTATGAGATCAATAAAGCTCAAGTAGCTACTTTTTTTCATAATTTCAAAACAAAACACCACTCAAAATCAACCCATTAATAAAGTCCAAGTAATAACATTTATTACCAATTTGAGTCATCTAAAGAAAGCTTGACAATGTCATAAAATGTTTAATCATTGCAATTATATGCAGGGGAGTACCTCTTTGGTCAAGATTCAAAAAGATGCAAGATCACCAAAGCACAAAATGTCAACGTACCCAGTGCACAAAACTCCCCACTTTGTGGGGGTCTAGGGAGACTCATAATGTACGCAACCTTCCCTTTGTATTTTTACAAAGAGGCTGTTTCCGTAACATAAACCTGTGACCTTATAAAGGAGTAACATTACCAACTGCTCCAAGGCTCACCCTCATCACCAAAGCACAAATGCAGATAATAAATTAACTACCTTTGAATAACCAATCAAACATAATGAACTTCAACTTCAGAGTGACAGACTTAAGAGTGGCAAAAAATTTGGACATTGGTTGAAGAGAGAGGGAGAGAGAGAGAGAGAATCTGATAGTACCATTCCCGGTAACATTTCAAGCACATCATATGGCTGCAATTGGGCATGACAATCTTACTATTTGTCTCCATGCATATCCCACATTCTTCTTCTCTTTCAATATCTGCATCTGTGTACTGTTTATGGTCTTCATCATCTCTCTTTGGGTATCTCTCTGTACATATTACCTTCTGTTTCTTTTCTTCTGAATCAGTAACCCCTCTTTGAAGTTGCAATATCGAGGGATAAATTACCGCTGCCCACAGAGGGAATTTTGTTTTAATAGGGCAATGCTGAGAGACCAATAACCACAAAATTTACTTTAGCCAACAGAACCTACCATAGAACTCCCTAATACTAGCTTTTCTTTCATGGGTAGACATGGTAGTTGTGCCATCTACATAAACCTGTAATTTAAGGTATCAGCCTTAGCATGATTATATGAATGAAACAGTAAACATAATAAAGAAGCAATAATCAAAAGATATTATACCGACCTTATAAATTAAGATTCTTAATAGTCCAAGAGCACCTGCAAGATGGCAGTCTGTCCACTGAACAAGAAAAAGAAATAGGTGTGCTGCTGGACTGTATGACATTCTCATCTGTAGACAGGCGCCATCATACTCTCTCTGAAAATCTGAAGCCCTGCACGTCAAATTCGCAGCAAACAATATAAGCCATTTAGAGCATAATTTTCGCCAATTCATTATGCATAAGGCAATTAAATTTAGGATCCGATAACAATAAACAAATTCATATAGAACCTATAAACCAACTAATTCACAAAGAAGCTATAAATCATCTAATAGTTGTATGTGCCTTTTAACTTTGAAGAGCAATATGAAATGTCTAGAATTCCCATCGCCCAATTTCTCTGAAATCCTCCAAATGCAATTTTCAATCATCCACATACAACTTTTCTGTCACTAGTACAATATCATGACAAAAAAGTTGCATGTAAATGGTCGGAAGTTGCATCTTATGACTGAAAAGTTGGAGCTAGGTAAGGAAGCTTAAGACATTTCACTGCCCTTTTGTAACTTAAAGTTATCATAACACATCTTCTTTGTGAATTAATTTATTGTTAATGGACCATAATTTACACGTCTCTTTGGCGAACGTGTTAATCAACAACACTTGATAAGACAATGTGCAAACACAAATCATGATTATACATATGGCAAAAGAGGAAAATGAGAAGTCTACAAGACTCTAGCTTAGATAAGCTTCTGACTTTGAGTCAGTACAAGCAATCAAGAGATTTAATGGGTTTGATTTTGCCAAAAAAACAAAACAAAAATTCCTAACAAAATAGTCCACCTAAGGTTCTTGTCTGCATAGATGAATCACACAAATAATTTAGACAACACATAAACACAAGAATACACAAACATGGCAGAATGAGGCTGGTAAATGATCGATAATCCCACCGAGTTCCGATTATGACAAGCATTAGCTGGAGCCCTAGACAAGCGAAGTCACTTAATGAATGAAGGAAGCAAGGTGACCCACACAAGTCGGTGATAAGTGAAGAAAAATTTCAACTTAAACGCTGAAATCATTGGATTATACGTTAAATAAAAATCTTAAACATGAATAAGTAATCCAGAAGTGAAAAGGGAAGCATTTGTTTCCTTCCTCAATGTAGCATTCTAAAACTTGCGCTTTGTCCAAAACTTATAGCATAAACATAGATTTTATCAATAAAAAATCAATAGGACAAGCTAAAAGCAAAGATGTAGGAAGACAAGGAGGGAACAGAGAACTCATTAGAGAACAACTTCGATAGAAGAATCAAAAAAATTGGATTTTGTTAGAGATCATCGTTAAATGGAATAGCTTTATAGGGTCATTGACAGAAATGCATAGAGATTGCATCAGAAAACGAAAAGAGAACGATTTGAAAAGAAAACATTGACCACACCCCCAACAAAAAAAAAAAAGCTTTACCAATCTAATAAGCAGAGTAGCAAAAGGAAAATGAAAAAGATAGACGACAATACTATAGCATTAACCTTCAACTACCACCTCCACCATCATCAACAACAATAATAATATCAACTGGTACAACTAGATAAACCCCACATTAAAAGAAAAAGAAAAACCCATAGGAAAAGGACCCATTTTCACAAAAATCAAAACCCACAAAGAAGAACCAAACTCAAAAGACCAAGCAGAAAAGATACAAACTTTAGACACTTACAGGGTATTAGCATGCTGGATATCAGCTTCAAGAACTTTAAGAGAGTCCTTGAAAGACTTCCTCATAGACACTACGTACATCTCCTCCCGACACCCACCAATCCAAGCAATCAATTTCTGTCACCACCCCAACCTAAGACAAACCCCTAAACCTGCCCAGCCCTCGCTCTCCCTTTTTAGGTGGGGTTCTGGCTGCTTACTTCTTTCTTAGTAGTTTTCTCTCTAAGTTGTAGGCTTTTCTATGCTGCTCCTGAGAAAAGCAGACACCTGTAGAAAACCAAGAGAGAGCCGGTGTCCACGTGGAGCATCGTTGAAGTTTCTCAAGACGTTAATAATTAAATAGTAAAAGTATAATTATTACAAGGGTAGAAAGGTCATATAGGGGCTGTTTTGTTTCATGGGCTTATCCACCTTTTATTATCTCCCTTGTCCTGTCTGCCACTTCGGCCTTCGCTTTCGGCTTTAGCTTTGCCTCCACGCACTCACGATTGTTACCCATTGCCTTCACCTCTTAACTTATTCCCCCTTGTGGTTTCGTTTTATTTCCACTTTGCCCTCCGAATGCTTGTCTTTTTTTTGTAATTTATTTATAGAAACTCCTCAAAAAAGTTGACTTAAAAAAACCTTGTAAAATTCAACAATACAAAAGAAAAGTACAAATAAAGAATAAGATAGAGATGAGCCAATTATCCTCACAACATCTTCTATAAACATATAAAAATAAAATTATTCATAAATCGTTTATCTAGACATGTTTTCTTTAAAAAGACATTATAATTTGATTTCATGATGTTAAACACTTCAAGGATAAAAAACATCAATCTTTTTGTAATTTCTCTAATGCTCACAAATTTTATACTATAATAACAATACTTACTATAAATATTGATGATATGTTGGGGTAACCGGGAACCTAAAGGGTCACACGCATAAGAGTGTTTCAGAGAATCTGTAAAATAGTAATTGGACCGAGTTCCAATTATGGAGAGCATTAGGATTAAATGGATCCCAATGGGATTGGGATATGTCCCGATGAGAT
>JANZXV010000210.1:22834042-22844916 GCA_027576455.1 Erythroxylum roigii | reverse complement strand
AATACGAACCTTTTTCAAAAATAATTTGTCATTTATCTTTCTTTTTAATTTGTCAAATAACACAGCAATTTTGTCCATAAGAAAAAGAAGAATTAAGGGCATTATGGTCATTTTACAGGCAAATAGGCTATAAAATTCGCAGTCAGCGCGCGCGGAGGAACAACACACGGTTAAGAGTTTTTTTTGTAGCAAAATTAAAAACATAAGATTAATAGAGTAACATTTTATATCTCAAAGTTTAATTAGCTACTTTCGTATAACACAGGAGTCGCTACAACAATTTTGTCATTGTTAACGTAGAACAGCAGGAGCATAAGTTACATAGTTATTTGTTATCTGGCATGCAGAATCAAGAAAGGATGGACAGGATAGTACTGCACTAAAACAGTCGCTGTCTGTATATAATACACTGTAGATGTTTCAGTACAATCCTTTGGTGACTTCTTTTAGTTGTGAGAGGGATAAGCTGTTCAAATACTTTAGATCAAGACCAAGTCAAAGACGGGTGGATCTACCTAACCCAGATGTTGAAGCTTTCAAAACTGCCATTCTTGCTCTGGCTGAAAAATAGCGGGTGATGCTACTGATTGAAGCTTTAGTGAGAATAATTCGTCCTGATGAGTGGATATATTGTTTGAAAATTTTCATATTCATTGATTATATATTTTTAAATTAAAGTTAAGAAAAAAAATTTAAAATTAATTCAATACAAAATAGTAAAGTGACACAATAAATAGTCTAATTTAATTTGATAAACTTTAATAAAAATAATATTTTACTAATATACAACGTGCATTTTTGGGCCTAGATATGAGATTCAATAAAATTACAATAAGCAATGGATTAATTACAAAAAAAAATGCTCAAAATTTTTTCAAATTTTCAATTATAACCCAAACATTTAAAAAATAACAATAAAATGCTCAAACTTTCAATTTTTTAATTATAGTATAAACTTCAAAAACTGGTAATAAAATGCTCAAACTTTCAATTTTCTCCAATTCTAGCCCGACATTATCCGTTGTTTTCCTGATGCCCTCAACCATTAACCCTTTATTTTCTGTTTGTTCTTTTGACTTCTCAAACTACTCTCACGTTACAGTGTACTACATCAGTAAGCTCTTTATTTTTAGTTCGTTCTCCTAATGTCCTTAGTGTGAGGGTGTCAAAGCTGCGTAACTTAAAAATCAAAAGGCGAGAGCGTCGAGAGAACAAACTGAAAATGAAGGAAAAAACTAAAATCAAAGTATAAAGTCATCAAGGCTACGTAATCTGATTTAGGTTTTTTTAACAAAGACGTCATTTTAATTATGTGATTGAACGACGTCAGTTCATTAATCTCCATTTATTAGGTTAATTTTGGCTGACGTGTATTAATAATTAAAGTTTCTAAAATTATGACAAGTCACGTCAGTAAACTTAATGAAAACATTAACGTCAGGCTAGAATTGAAAAAATTGAAAATTTGAATATTTTATTGTTACTTTTTAAAATTCGGACTAGAATTGAAAAAAAATAAAAATTTGAGTATTTTATTGCTACTTTTTAAAGTTTGAGTTATAATTAAAAATTTGACAAAATTTTGAACTTTTTAGTAATTAACCTGTAAGTAATTATTAGGTCTCACGGACTTGATTAAGCAAGTTTTACAGATATGAAATCTTCTTACATGTCACGAAATTTATACGTAAAGAAAAGTGCATAGAGATTTAGTACGTGCGTGACCTCTTGCACCTGCATTCTAACGTTAGTATGTTGACATTATTGTACTACAAGACAAAAAGTCGCAAAATTTAAGAAATTATAAAATGGTCCTTACAGTTATTTTTGGATTATTTTTTGGCTTCTAAGATTGCATAAAGTTAAATTTCTTGAGAAATTTATATTGTAAATTCCCTATTAAGGTTATTGATAATGCATTTCAATATTATTATGTTAATGAGCAAGTACACAAAGATTTTGTAACACCCAAATACTTCATGGAAGAATCTAACCCCTAATTTAGGGCGTTACAGATTTTGTACTGTACTGTGATAAGTTTATCATAGGCGTATGCTCATGTAGAAAAACATAAGGATAACATTTGCTTCCTCTCATTCTTGTAGTATTGATTGAATACCAATAAAAAAATGTAATCACTATAATGTCGTACTAGTTGGTGTTTGAACCTTTTGACTTGTATATTAGGGGATTTTTGTCGAGAAAAGTTGAATGAAATCTAATATTTGACCATCAAGAGGTTTGTACATGGCCAGTTAATAGATTACCTGAAACAACCATGATAAAAGAATTCTTCAATAATATTTCTCAAAAGTAAAAAGTTTATTTCGATGCTAAGATTGGAACTATTTTAAAATAATTATATTCTATAAGATACAATGGGATTCGGGAATATGAGAATATATCAGCCTGATGGTCCATTTACATGGTAATTACAGAGTATTAAATATTTTATGATTATACTATTCACAAAACTATGAATACATTTCCATCAGACTTTGGTATTCTTGAGACTACCTATTGCTCACAAAGATGAAGCCTAGGATATTAATTCCCTTATTACTTTATTGTTTAGTAAAGAAAGAAAAATTAAAGAACACAACACAAATAGTCTGAATAACTTTCACAAAGTCCAGAATCAATTATGGGAAATACAAAGGTAAGGCTCCTAGAAATCCTCTATTTAAAGAACCAGGTCATGTAATTGGCATGAGAAGTCTTAGGGATATGATAAAAAGGAAAAAAAAACTTTTTATAAGAAGAAAGTTCATACGATATAGGATTACATAAAATATAAGCTTGGAAAAAAAGCCAAGAACAATTAGGTAATCACTCTTTGGCTCTTTAATTCATAAATCTAGTATTTCTATATCCATATCAAGTTCATGGTGACTAGATAATGAAGTTTCTTATCATGTTACTTTCATGACGCAAGAATTCATATCCAAGAGGGACTCAAATAAATATGAGTTAAAATTAGTGATTATTTATAACAAAGAAGTGAATGTAGATTTTATAGGAGTTGTTTGTTTGAATATTGATACTAGATTTAAACTTGCTTTGTCTAATATATTCTACAGTAAAAGATATATACCTCTGCTTTGATTTAAGAGACTCAAAAAAATTTCCTAAAATAAAAATAGAACGTATGCGATATGAATATCATATATAAACTAATCAAATGTCATTGATATGGTAATCCAACTTTGCTCTTATACGTGACCTAAATCAATTAAACTTGATTCAAATTAATAATTTAAGATAATTATAATAAATTATTAATTTTGATCATATTTAATTAGTTTGATTCAAATTTAAGAGCTAGGTTGAATTGTCATGTAAGTAGAAATTAATTGGTCTATATGTGATATTCATGTTGAGTGTATTTCGTCATTATTTTTTAACCAAAGTCTAAGATAAAGGGTAATTTAAAACAACAAGGGTCTTTTTGATAATTTTAAAGATTAAATATTTTTTAATGTTTTTTAAACTACAAAGAAACTACATGTCATTTACCTTTATATTCTATATACCATCTTTTAGATATAATTTGATCTTGGTATCCATTTTGGATAAAGAAGGGTATACTTTTGTAATAAAAAGCTCCATTATACAATTATCTTTGATGCAAAACATGTTGATACAACCTTCTTATCATATGATTTATATAGAATGTGCTTAACTCCTAATGAAATATATATCCCTCATATATTATTGAAAAGAATGATGTTGAAAGACCTTTGATAAAGGAAAACATTCTTTGAACTATTTATTTTAGCAATCTAGAAACATGTGTTAATTGTTTCTTATGTAAGTTGACCCAAATAAAGAAAAGAGGTTAGCTTATAGTTTAAACTTTTTTAAAATTGTTCATATTGATATCTAATTCACACGCTATTTATAATGCCAAATATTTTGACTTTTATTGATGATTTTTTATATAAATGTGTATTATTGATTAAAAAAATTATGAACCTCTTGAAAATTTTATGATTTTTAAAAGTGAATTTGAGAACTAATTGTAGAAATCAATCAAGATTATAAGGATGATAATGGGTGCGAGTATTATGGCAAACATAAGGACTCTGAACAAGAAAAAGGCATGTTTCCTAAATAATTAGACATTTGTGGAATATTAGCTTATGACTAGGTAGTCCTAAATAGAATGATATGCCTAAAAGGCAAAATTGCACTTAAAACAATACGATGATGAGCATGCAAAGTACGACTAACCTTCTAATTACCTTTAAGGTGAGATCATTATGGCTTCTTTATATATTTTAAATAGAGTCCCAAGCAAATCGGTGTCTAAAACACCTTTTTCGTTACGGAAAGGATGGAAACTAAGTATCACTCATCTTCAAGTTTAAATATACCCTATTAAGGTACATATATATAATCCTTATAAAAATAAATTAAATTCTTATTATACTCTTTACTCTTTTGTAGGTTATCTAAAACACTTTGAATCCTACAAATTTTACCATAAAGAAAATGGATCTAGAACTATAGAGTAAAAAAAAAGACAAACTTTTAAAATGCAATGTGTTTGATTAAGTTGGTCAATGTCTCATCTTAAAGGATAATAGATAAATACTATTATGGTTCCATATCCTTCATTTATTTAGTTGATATTAGTTTATAATACTACTATGGTTTCATATCCTTCACTTATTTAGTTAGTATTAGTGGATTCTACACCTATTGTCATTCCAGTATATGATTATAAATAAGTACAAATATAGAATGAGGTCTATATTTCACATGATCATGTTGAACATATTTAATTAAAGGGATATTTTAAGGTGATGAGGCATGTTATATCATCTAATTATATATTTTATCATATGGAGAATGACTATAATATTAGACAAGTTGTTGATCTAGTTACTTTTTCAAATGCCATTTCTAGTTCTTATATAAAGTTATTGTGTGATGTAAAAAAAAGTTAGCCCATACAGTATAATCAGGTATGAAAATTTGTGGATTTACCTCAAAACCATAATCGTATTAGTTATAAATAGGTTTATAAGGCCATAAAGGATTCTTAAAATATGGTTTAGCAGTTTAAAGTTAGGTTGGTTACTAAAGGTTTCACTCAGAGAGAAAGGATACGACTTTAATATCACTTTCTCTTTTGTATGTTCCAAAGATGAATTTAGATTAATAATGGCAATAGTGGCTCATTATGATATGGAACTACATCATATGAATATTAAAACTACCTTCCTCAAAGGAGACCTTTATGCGGAGGCCTATATGTTATAGCCAAAAGGGTCTTAAGAAGATGACAAAAGTCATCTTATTTGTAAATTGAGGAAATACATATACATATTGAAACAAGATTCTTATCAATGGTAGTTGAAATTTGAAGAGGTAATCACCTCATTTGACTTTATGAAAAATAAAGTTAAAAGATAATTGTACTTTAATGGCCAAGTTGTATGGGATTAAATAATTGTTTCCAAAAAATTTTAACATAAAAGATATTAATAAAGCATCTTTTGACCTTCGTATTCAAATTCATTAGGACATATCTCAAAACATTTTAGGTCTCTCTCGAATATCATGCATCGAGATTGTGTTACAAAAGTTTAATATACAAAATTATAAATCTTGTGCAGCATCGATCTCTTCTAAAGAGAGATTATCTTTGACAAAATGTTCAAAAAATGAAGTTAAAATAGAGATCATAAAGAATTTTCTATATTTTAGTGCACTTATTATTCTAATATACACTCAATTTTGTAGTAGACCAGATATTATATTCATTACTAAATTGTTAGATAGATTTTTAATTTAAACCAGACGTAGACCATATGAATGCAGTTAAACGAGTATTAAGGTACCTTCATGGAATAAAAGATTATAATTAGCTATAAAGGAAAATTAAGAAATTAAATATGATTGGTTATATAAATTTTAACTTTTCTATGTGTTTAGGTGATTAAAAAAATCTATATTAGGTTTAATCTTTATATTAGTAGATGTAGTTGTTTCATGGAAAAGTGTCAAAGAGACATTTATGACCTTTTTAGCTATACATACAGAGTTTGATGCGTATTATGGAACTGCTTTAAGAATACTTTGGTTAAGAAAATGGACTTTTGATTATTTATGGTTAATTAAGTTGTTAGTCATATTTGGTTGTATTATGATAATCTTTTTATCATGTTATTCATTAACAACAATAAGAATATCATAAAGTATAAACATTTAGAGGAAAAATATTTAACCAAAAGAATTTGTAAAGAAAGGTGACATTACAATGGAACTTATGTTGACTGAGTATATATTGGTTGATCCTCTAATTAAAGGACTTAACCATGATATTTTGATATACATATTAGTAATATAGGTACTTTGAAGTCCTTTGATATTGTTAACTAGAAATGATTATTTGCTTTAGATACAAATTTGTTCTTGTGTATTATGATTGTATTTTTTTGTGTTGATGATCATCATTTTGCTTTTAACTATACATATTATTTTCCACTATCATAATAAAGGTGAAAGTCTATTTATATATATGTTAAACATATCACAGGTTATTCGATATATTTACAATTTGATCTTGATCCTATATCTCTTACATAAGATTTTTATAAGACAGAGAGAAATAAATTTTAAGCCCATAAAGGTTTCTCGAATATACGTTAGTAACACTAAGAGAAAATGAAATTTTCTCTTATAGTATAGCATAAAGTTCAAAGAAATCGAAACCAACAAACATAACATAATACATTATAAACCATTTAGGTATTATTTTATTTGTCACGCTCTATTTCCTCATTCATGTTAGTATGATTATTAGATATACGTAATTTTATTAAATTTGCATTGTATATGATGTATATTTATGATATCTTTTGATACTAAAAGGCTTACAAAAAATAATGAATTTTAATTATCATTAGATCAAATGTTATGAAAAAGGTTAATCAAGTTAGTGTATTTTTATTCTCTTATCCTTTATTATTTTTATTTATTATAGAAATAAATTAATATTTGTATAATAGGGGAATATGAAAATATTTTTTACTAGACATTTGTCAATTAACTGTTTTTTAAATGAAAGCTAAGAAAAAAATTAAATTTGAATTGGGATAAAGACGATGAAGTGATTCAATCAATGATCTAATTGTGTAGGTTGAAGTTTAGTGAAAAAAAATGACACCCTATTAGTGTTACTCGTATGCTTATTAGACCTATAATGGAGAGATTTGATGAGATTGCTATAAATAGTTGCTAAGTCTCTTCACTTGCTTAATTAAATTTCATATATATCAAATTTTTAACCTGTTATGAGATTTGCATGTTAAGAAATATAGAAAAGGATATAGTATATGCTATTTTTAACAAATTATATAAAAGGCGATAGAAAGTTTTATCTTGTTCAAAATTTGACAAGTACATTTGGATTTTTAAGTGCTTACTCAAATATAAATAAAAAAAGGTGAAACATGTATATTTTCCATAATATCTATTTATACAAGTTTGCAATTTATCCTACATGATCAATAAAGTTCATATTATATTTACCTATATATAGGCTAATTGACTACAACGTTCTCTTTAATGAAAATGCATGCTATGCCATTTATGAAGAAAATAGAGTTAATAAGATTGATATGTAATCATATAAAACATGATCCATCATTAATTCATTGTTTAACGAAAATTCATAATTTTCTATCGAATAGTAATACCTTTTTAGTTCACATACACACATATTATGTTTTGTTGAGTTCCAATCAAGGACATTAAGTTAGGATTGGCAAATTAGCTCAGGCTTAATGGTCCAGCCTGACATGATTTGAAGTTAATGAGTTTAATTCAAGTTGATCGAGATTCAAACCTAATTAAGACTATTTAAAAAAAAAAATAGGTTTTGAGCTAGGTTCATTCTCAGGCTTCATGGCCTGACTAGACCTAAAGCTTAAGTACATATATAAAAAATCATAAATTTACTTATTCTCCTCTATTGTCTTTCTACATCTATTGATGTTCTCTCCACCTTATGTCTCCAATGTTGAAGATATTCTTACTTGTAAATGAGAAAATTAGTTAGTCAATGATGGAGTTAAAGCTTTCTCATCTTCCATTTTCTTTCATTCTCTATATAGCATTCTCCATTCTTTGGACCCACCTTGTATCTCCAACATTAAATATATTCTTTCTTATAAATGAGTAAATTAGTTAGTTGGTGTGGACTCCAAGCTTGCTCATCTTCCATTTTCTTCCATTCTCCTTATATCATTTCCCTTTTTTTAGATCGAGAGGGTGGTTAAATTTTGGTATTTGAAATTAGGCAGGTTTTAGGTTTTTAGCTAATTCTTTTCTTGGTAGAAGATGCAATGATAATTAAGTTTAGTTTTGTGAGAAGATGAAGTTGATTTTATAGTTAGAAACTAAAAAGTTTGGTGATTTAGGAATTTTGGTGTTGATCAGAGAATGGTGATTCTAGTTGGAGAGAACAGGGGTAGGGATGGCAATGGGTCATGCCTAGCCGGCCTGTCTACACCTTTTTTTAAAAAAATTGACAAAATAGCTTCGTTTGCACATTCCCTTTGGCCCGAGATAGCCTCGACCTAAGCCAGACCCTTAGCCCTGCCACCTGAGACCAAAGTTGGGCTGGACCAAGCCAGGCCAAGACTGTCATCCTTAAATAGGGGGATAATGGTGGTAAAATCAGATCAGGCAAGCTCAAGCTCAATGTTATGAAGATCATACTGAACATAGTACTAGATTTTAGTTCTAATGATTTTGGTATGATACAATTAAAAGAAAATTGAGTATATATTAAAAGAAAATTCTGGATGATTAATGAAAATTCTATATGTTAAATGTCTTTTTTAATGTCTTCATTTACATTGATTTTTCCATGTTTTATTATGCAGTTTCACTTTAATTTGATTCTTAAGGCTATGTATCAAGTTATTAGGACATATTGGTTAACCAATACAATCAAATATCGCAACCACGGTATTACCCTTGTAGAACTCAAGGCTAAACTCCTGCTCCATGAACAACAACTGTTATCCTTCCATACACCACATCCACTGGAATCCGCCTTCATTACCTTCTCCAACCCAAATTGCTTCAACTACGTTCCTTAGTAGAGGCGGCGGCAGACAATGATGTGGAAAACCACCCAGCTGCTCCCTCTTACACGTCTAGTTTTATAGCCAACCTTAACGTGTCAAATGGGTTTTCCCACCTGCAGGCTGACCCATCAAATGTCCCATTTACTAGGCTGATCGATTAATTCTGCAAGTGCACAGAATCGTCCTAGTATTCACACAGCGAATATTCTAAAGTTGTCTCCCTCAAGGACCAATTCATTCACCAGTCAATTTAAATCTAATCAATTGCAGGTTATCGACAGAAAATTATAAAAGTGATTGGAGTTGGTTTTGATTGACCAATTAAAATGTAAGGAATAACAAGACAAGCAGAGAAAAGATCTAATTAATGATTTAGAATTAGGGATAGGGGTTCACCAACTAAAAAGGTTGATTTGCATAATATGAATTTGATTGAATGCAGGCTAAGAAAATAGTGGCAGTATTATACCCATATCCTTTCTCAAGGCATAAAAGAGTATTCAGCTAGAAACATCCATTTCTCAATGTGATAACTCTCTAACCAAATCCATTAAACACAAGCAACTTCGAGTTCTCACCCTAGCTTAGGTTATCTTTAACTCTAAACCCAAGGTGTTCAACTTCCTAGAGCATGAATCATGGTTCAGTCTTCAGCGTACCCTATGATTCCTAAGAGTGCATCTATGGAGATCAAGCATAGAAACAATAATGAAGTTCAAAGAAGATGAACATAGCCCAAAAATTTTCATTTAAAAACATTCAACCATCCATATCATACAAAGCTCTCTTCAAATAGGCTACATCCCTCACCCTAAGTGAGGTTTAGCTCCTGAACATTTCAACAAAAATCATACATCTAAGGATGTTAAACATGTAGAAAGAGTAGAGAGAGAAAGTAGCAGAAAACAAGAATGAGAGCTCCAAATCCTTGGGTGAATCCCAAAAATTCCCTCTTTTTCTCTTAGTTTGTGCCTCCAGATGTAGGGACTTTGGTTTATGTGTCCAACTCCCCTAATTAGGTCTAAACAGTAAGTTTTTATAGTCCTCCCGTCCCAAGAAACCTAATTTTTCGAAACAGGAGAGTGCTGGCCGCCCATGTCCATTTAATGGACCTTCTCGGATCTGGAAGTTGTGGTTGCCGCGCATGTCCGTTTAACGGACCTTCTCGGGTTTTGGGATTCTTCTTGCCAGTAGATGTCCGTTAAACGGACATGTGTGTTTGTTAAATAGACATGGCCTAATTTTGCACTTTTACGCCTTTGACCTTCCAATGGCCATAATTTTTTCTCGGAGTCTTCTCAGAAGTTGTAGAGCTCGGAATTCTCCTTACAATTGTCCTTGATTGGCTTTGATCCGGCGTCTCCAAGGGAAGCTATGCCCTTTTTCCCCAAAATCAACCATTTGTACCTATCAAGTAATACACTCAGAATGTAAGCAATTTAACTGAATAAAACTCCAAATCCACAAAGAAATAAGTCAAAATGAATCCGAATCATTCCACAATTATCTACACAAATTTTGACTTATCAAAATTCCCCCACACTTGAATTATTGCTTGTCCCCAAGCAACCAACAAAACTCACTATCAAACCGAAATCAAATTATTGATTCCACTTTTGTAGGTGCACGGTGACATTTAGTCTATGTCACAAGCCTTTGAACCACTATGTGTCCATAATGGAGGAGTTATTGTAGCGCCCCCTCATCGTAGGGTACACGACGGGAACCCGAGGGTCGCTCCAACGAATATCCTACGATAAAGGTGCA
>JANZXV010000210.1:22817251-22833942 GCA_027576455.1 Erythroxylum roigii | reverse complement strand
ATTTCTTAGAATTTTCCGACTCTAACGTAGAGGGGTTAATCCTAATTGCTACTTGTGGTTACCAAAATTGAACGTCAAATTTTGTTAACCTAGCAGTTGAATTAATTAATTCCTAGTTGCGCTCCTAAAAACCAACAAATCCAATTAAAAAGACAGATCCGGAAATATCCAATGTTCATCAACAACATGAAAAATATCCAAATAATCTAACCAAAATAACATGTAACATGGATCCCTTAACCAAGATAAAAAAAATTAACTACTCATACTTCAATTGAAATCAAAGAAAATAACAAAATAAATAGTCTCCATACCTGGTCTTTAGAAGAAAGCTATGAGAATCCTATCTAAAAAGTGCAGAAAACATAAAGAAAATAAGGGTAGAAAGTGCAACCCACAAAACCTACGTAACCTATTATAAAACCTAAGCTAATGCTACGATTGCTTTCTTGAGAAGTGCAGAAGATATAAACCAGAAAAGCCAGCAGATCAACAAGGTGCGGCAGCCACCAAGAAGAGAAAACTTAACCTAATCTATCCTAATCTACTGCTAATCTACGATGCTTCCTTTCCAACCCTAATACCCCTTTATACAAGATGCGGCAATCAACATGAAACTTCCTCCTTGGATTCAATCTCTTCATAATCTTGATTGGATTTCGTCCCAATTAGATAATCTTCTAGTTTAGGTGGGAAACTTCTTGAAAAAGACTCCAGAAGATCTTGTGTGATTGTGTTCTAATCAAAATCTGGAAATCTGCAGATTTGGGATTCTGTCCTTAGGCGTGCCCACGCCTAATCTCTAAATTTCGTCCAGATTGGTGATTTTCGAATTTCTTTCTTTCTTTTGCCTCTTTTTGATCCTTTTTCGTCATTAGAGTGTTGAAAACTATCTGTAAACAATTATAAAACAATTCCATTAATTCCAAATAATAATTTCAACACATTGACAATAATTACGTCCAAATATGTGCAATTTAAATGACTTAACACCTGTAAATTGCAGAGTACTCATCAACACACCAAATGGAGGAGGAAAAAGTCAACAAAAGTTAATGGCATAAGATGCCCACAAAACAAAGTACGTTCTAGATACAACACAAAAGACAAAATAACATAAAACACTAAGTCCTAAGCTTCAAGGCTCTGATGGAGGTGTGTGATGAGCCTCCATGAAAGTTTTCATCATGGCTTCCAGTCGCCTCTACGAAGCTGTGATCTCGGCCATTTCCGCTTGAAGGGTGAGAATGTTAGCGTTTATTTGCTACCAGTCGGGGGCATTGGCGGAAGGTGGAGGTCCTCGTGAATCGGTTGCCTCGTGGCGTCTCCTACACAGATTGACCCAACTGTGAGGGGCATTGTCGTCAAACTCAAACTCCCGCATTTTATCCGCGGTGATCACATCCCCCTCATCGGTAAGAGCTACCACTTCATCCTGTTTGGTGATATGCAACTTATGGAACAGCTGACTCAGAAGGACCGGGAAGACAAAAGCCTTGGTATCCACTTTGTGGTGAACCGCTTGCCACATGGCAGTCATCATCAGCTTGGCCGCCGCGATACCTTGGAATTGGTCGTCGAAGAACATCTTATCCAAGATGAACAAGTCTTCATTTATGAGAAACCCTGAATCACTGGCTTTCGGTATCATATTATGAGCCAGCACATAGGCAATCAATCGCGGGGCGACGTCCAAGTGCTTGCAATGCACAAAGTAGCGTTGACCCAATGGACGCCAAACCCTGCGAACCCCAAGGCGATCCATAGCATCCTTCTTGGTCCAAGCCTCATCCAAAGGGCAGTGGTTTCTCTTATCGAAATATGGGACATTGCCTCCCATTGGTAGCTCCAAGTGGTTGCAAATTAGCTCTTCGGTGATCACTACCTCCTCTTTATTGACATGCGAGATAAGCACAGGTGGTTGTTTACCCGTTACTGCACTCAAGTTGGTATAAAATTGCTTGACGGCCTCGGGGTAGTAAGCACCCTTGAGGGTCAACAATTTGCCCCAATGAAATTTGTCCAAATTGGCCTGCACCCGATGCTTTTCATTGATTAAATCTGCCATGGATACCTCAATTATGAACTTGTTGTTTCTTTTCTTAAGGTACCAAGCCTCACATTGTTCATTTATAAATATTGTTGGCTCGGGGATCGGTTCCTCCTGGACCAAATTTTTCCCCCTCATCGACCGAGAAGATTGCCCCGTATTTTTCCTTACCGTTTGCTTAAATCGTGACATGATTAAACTCCAACTACAGCAAGCTCCACCCACTCAACGAAATAAATCAATTCACAACAATCCGCACATGCCAATCTCAACCAATCATCAGGGCCACAAATTCCCTAAAATCTCTAAAGCTACCAAATATCACCAACCTTAATAATGCAATTTCAGCAGCCACAACTCATGCAATTCGACTCCCTCAAATTCTTTTCCAATTAATACGCACAATCCAAAGACAAGGCACAAATAAATTGAAAACCCTAACCTCAACAATACCCCTTACCAAATTCAAGGCCGAGTAGCCTGGCTTCATGAGGGTGGGTATCGTGCAGTGGACGCTTGAGATGTCCCTCCTTCACACTTGGTACCTTCGTCCTCTACCCACTAATAAAGTACTCCGAATCTCGCAATCATCTCACTAGATTTGCCACACTATAAATAATCTTACCACAGCCTTCTCTTCCCCCTCTACCCTTTACTTCCTCCTCCACCCTACCACAATCACATCACATCCTCTTCCTCATCCCATAATCACACGCACCCTAGATCACACACATACCCCTCATCACTTTTCTAACTACATCACTTACACTATCACCACCCTAAATATTCATTTATCTCACATTCTTTACTTAAGCTAACAAATTTCCTCACTAGCGCCAAGTTATACTTAAAGAGTTCAACGCTCTTCTTCATAACTATACTACTACTTTCATTCCTGTTGTCAAACCCACCATTATCCGAATCATCATTGCCTTGGCTATATCCTTTAATTGGCCTATTCGCCAACTTGATATTAATAATGTCTTTCTTCATGGTTACTTACAGGAACCTGTTTACATGTCTTACCTCCTGGCTTCACAGATCCACACTATCATCATTATGTTTGTAGACTCTATAAAGCCTTATATGGTCTCAAACAAGCCTCTCGAGCCTGATTTCATCACCTAAGTCAAAAACTCCTTAAACTCCATTTTAAACCTTCAAAGTCTAACACCTCTCGCTTTATTCATAAAACTTACTCTTACATAACCTTTTTATTAGTTTATGTGGATGATAACTTGGTAATCGATTCCTCACCCTCCTTTATCAAAAATTTTATCTAAGAACTTAACTCTGCCTTCTCTATAAAAGACTTAGGTCTACTTCGTCATTTTCTTGGTCTCGAAGCTCACACTGCTTCTCAAGGTTTTCTTCTTACCCAAGCCCAATGCACCAAAAATCTCCTTCTTCAATTTGACTTTGATAAAACTACACCAATTCATACACTCATCACTCCATCTCTTCCCTTGTCTAAAAATCATAATGTTCCCCTTTTTGATCCTACTGAATATTGTAGCACTGTTGGTTCTCTTCAATACCTTTGTCTCATCTGTCTTGACATTCAATTTGTTGTCAATAAGGTCTTCCAATTTCTACAATGTCCTACTAACATTCACTGGTATGCGATAAAATGGATTTTACGATATCTTCGCTTCACACCCTCTCTTAGCATTCATTTTACCAAATCTTCCAACCTTTCTTTACACGCTTATTGTGATACTAATTGAGCCAATTGTCTCGATGATTGACGTTTTATATTTGGTTATTGTATCTTTCTGGGGCCTAATCTTATCCCTTGGAGTGCCAAGAAGCAACTTATTATTGCTCGATCCAGTACTAAAGCTGAGTACCGTAGCATTGCTCTTGCTTTTTGCAGAATTATGTTGGATTATTGTACTTCTTGCGAAATAGGGTTTTGTCAATCTTTCTTCTACCCTTTAGTATGACAATCTCGGTCAGTGACGGATCCAGGGGGGCTGGCAGGGGCTATAGCTCCCCCAAGACTAAAATTTTTTAAGAATAT
This sequence comes from Erythroxylum roigii, assembly GCA_027576455.1. Lineage (NCBI taxonomy): Eukaryota > Viridiplantae > Streptophyta > Magnoliopsida > Malpighiales > Erythroxylaceae > Erythroxylum > Erythroxylum roigii. The sequence continues at coordinate 22,829,869 of JANZXV010000210.1, read as the reverse complement.
ATACATATATACAGTTATTTGCCCCTACAAAAAATTTGTGGTTTAAGTTCTTGCCCCCCCAAGACTAAAATCCTGGATCCGTCACTGATCTCGGTGCTACCATTTTAGCCTCATATTCGGTTTCTAATGCTACTTTTTCTATAATATCAACACTTAAAGATCTATCATATACCCTACTCATTGTTTCCACTCGAAATGTAAGCCAATCCAATAATTGTGATCTTTTCAATTTGTTAAATCTCCTGTTTAGCGTTGTTGTCCTGTTTCAGGTTTTAGCACAAGACGTAATTTAATCCTCACTAGTGATCAATTTCAAGTGTAGAAATTGTTAAGCGCAAATGGTCTATTTGTGATTGCACTTGTGTGAGACTTAATCCGAATGTGTAGAAATTGTTAATCAAAATTTTTTAATGACTTTCTAGTAATTGAGCAGGATATGCAGTTTGTCATAATATATTATTTAATTTTGAATGATAATTCATCAAATAATTTATATAAAGATCGTGAAGATTTGTTCACTGAACACTAGTAATAGTAATTACTAATTTTTCTGTCATTGTTCAAAGGAAATACTTGATTTGGTTTGTAAAACATTAAATTTGAAATGCAGATAAAGGATTTACATTAATCAAGAAACATCCCATTCAAACAGCCTAATGTCGTTAGCAGTGATGGTCAAAGGCAATAGCATCCCATTCTGTGGAGGAGCAGTTAGCTTGCGTAGCGTGATTGCTTGAATGGTGCACCCAATTCATCCATTCCATTGCCACCGTCCGTCAACTTCATGCTTTGATCCGGGGCTTATGTTTGGATTAAGTATGGTCAAGCTCAAATTCTATAGGAGGGTCCAGTGCTCTGTGTCCATGGATCCTCTAGAAATGAGTGCGGCAATTCCGTCGAAGGGGAAGGACAAGACCATACCTGGATACCCACCTCTCATTATTACTGGAAAAAAAGAAAAGAAAAGAAAAGAACAGAAAAGGATACAATAGCTTGTTACAATGTCTATCGGACTAGACATCGTCAGGAGGTGCGAATTGTTGTTGTTGCCTGTGATGTTGCTTCTCCATGCGAAATTGAAGCATATAACAATAATGCGGTGTTACTGGCAAAAACTATTCTGGAGATTCTGACTTATGCTTGGGAGATTGGACCCATAAAAATCTGGAAAAGAAGATAAAGGAGGATCTTGTCGGGATATTACATGTTTTCTTTTTTTATTTCGTACATTTTATGCCAAGTTTAATCACATACACTTCGGGAAGTTAATGTCCTCATGTTTCTACATAGTATGTATATTTTTACGTATAAAGAGTCGTCACGTACTGATTAGTCAGTTGATTAATCACTAACCTTATTCAGTATCAGGTTTTCAACAGTCTCACGTTAGTAATTGATCGGATCAAAGAACATTTCTAAGGGACTAAAGGATCGTCAACAGGAAAATTTGTCTCTCCTCTTTTTTTGATGACTCGAACTCAAAACTTCCTACAAAAGATAGCCTTAAGTGAAAAGTTGAAACCAATCAAGTCACTCATACTTGTCTAGTTTTTTTCTTCTTGTATCTTATTTAGATTTGGTGTTACTAAAATGGACTGATTAAATTATACACGGACACCCTCTTGCCTTAAAATTTTGATATCTATCCATAACGCACAACTAGACAAACTGGGGCACAAACAAAGCCGAAATTTCAGTCTGCTCTGGATTTGATTGGCGATAACAAATTGCAAGCGCAATGGGTTATTAGATAGTAACATCCAAACTCCTAATAGCTACTTTTTGGATGATTGCAGTTACCGAACTGTATTCTTCCATAATTGAATAAAAAATCTTAATCAAGAGACAAAAGAGCACTTGAACTGCCAAGTTACCGAACTGTGACAAGCACCTACAACTACAAGTGAGATCACTAACTAGAATATATTCCTAGACGCGTTGCCCACCGAAAGTAAGGACCGTAGGGTTACCCTCACTTGCATATTTTCAAAACAGAGAGTAATCATGAAGCAAATTTTATCATGAGAACTTGGCCTTTCTCTCAAGTAAAACTGCCAGATCAAAGAAGATGTCTCTTTCCTTCCAAAATTTACTCTTGTTCATAATCATGGTTCGGAGACTTCGTATAAGGTATCAAAGCATCATGGGTTAGGAACTTTCTACTAGGGATTTGGCATGTATGTACAGTATTATTATATACAGGGCCACTTGAGCCACCAATTCCCACGACTGCTCTGTCTCAGCTAACGTCAGTTGTATAGGAAATTAAATCTCTACTTCTGTCTCCTACTCATTTACAATATGAATAAAGGAACAAGAAATGTCACTCAATCATTATCAAAATTGAACTGAATCTCAAAATCTCTTGATGCGACCTGGAAAGAAAAAGAACCCCGAGAATATCTCACAAGTTGCTTGATTTCCGTTCCCTGTTTAAGCTCCAGTCACCTCACATTCACCCAGCTCACAGAACTCGACCAATTGCACTTCTGATCACTCGCCAATCGCCGGACTCTGTCCGCCGGCGACGTCAACGAATCAAACCTTGATTCCACTGCCCTAATGGACCATGACTCAGACGTCGTGGGCGATGGTTGGCCACAAACCCAGTCTGGAAAATCAAAAGGACCTGTTGGAGACGATGAGCAAGATCGTTGACGAGGCTTTAATGAGACAACAGAGTGATCGTTTGTTGTCGTACAAACGAAAGGATGTTCCAATAACATCTCAGCAGTCCATCTCTTCCTAGCATCCTTAACAAAACACTTTGACAAGAAATCCTTTCCCAGTTCGGACTTCTCTACCGGGATTGTCGGTAATTCATCCCCTACTCCGATACGGATTAGTAAAGCCATCACGTTGGTCTCCGGCTTGCAGTTCCACGCCGGTTTGCCTGTAAACATTTCAACTACAGCACATCCAAGTGCCCAGATGTCTCCCGCTGTCCCGTACTCGTTGTCGTTGACTGATTCCGGTGACATGTACAATGGCGTTCCTCGAATTTCCGCTCTACTCTGTTTTTGCCCTGTTCTCCTCGCCAATCCAAAGTCTGCAATCTTCACTTCATCGTCGCCTAACAGTAAGAGATTATGAAGTTTAATGTCACAGTGAGCAAACGCATTCGCGTGAATGTGACGTAGACCCTTTAGTATGGAGTTTGTATATCGTTTGACATCTGACTCTGGCAAGAAACCGCCGGCTTGTTTGAGTCGATTTGCTAAACTACCACCTGATGCGTACTCCAACAGCAAGTTGTAAAATCTCACGCCATTTTCGAAGCTGCAACAATCGCCAAAACTCTTGATAATATATGGACAAGAGCCAAGTTCATTCAAAATCTCCTTCTCGTTCTCGACCAAAGAAGAGTCCCAAGCGCTGCACGATTTCACCGCCATCATCGGAAGACATTGATGATCAGAGCCTTTCTTGGGTATCGCAAGACTGACGGTGGAGGTACTGCCACAACCAATCGTCTCTCCTCGAATCCACTCCATTGGAGCGACCGGCACCAGAGAAAAGTGTCAGTTTTGAAGGATTCGATTCGGTTTCTTGAAGAACAAAAGAGAAGTGTGTGAGCAGAGGAATACAGCGAACGAACTAGTGACGAGAAAGGACAGTGGGTTTTATAAGTGATGAGTGGGGGGTTTTTTAAGGGCTAACGATATTTCTTTTTTGGAAATTAATAATCAGATATGAGAGCTTGAATGAAAACTCACGGCGGGAGTAATTAATGCACGTGATAGGCATGGATATTAATTTTTACATGATAATTGGAATCCTGATTTAAGTAGAATTAGTATTAACCATTTCACTAGGATTACTACAGTATACTCGATGCAATAAACTACAATAAGTCATAATCAAATAGCATATTAATTAACTGATCAAGGTTGAGACCGACACTTAAAAAACGTGCAACTACGCGACGCCTAAGACAAAAGAAAGATCGCTCTCTCGCCAAAGATGAAGCAAGCAGGTACACACATATTATTATGAATGACTTGGAAAGAAAGATAAATGTAATTTCACTTCTTTGTGCCTCTCTAACCCTAAACGTGATTGTCCTGCAAGAGCATGCCAAAGCGGTAGCTTTCTTGCGACGCGAAACGTCCCAAAAGGCGTGTCTTACATGCACTTGCCAACCCCCCAAACGGCACATCAACTTGAAAGCTACCACTATTCAACTTTTATTCAACATGGACCAACTCACTTTCGTCGCGAGTTTAAAATTTAGAATCTATTCGCTTAGACTTTTGATGATAAATTAAATTTGCTAATTAAGTTAACTAAGATATGTTTAAATAAAAGTTTGCCCAATTTAACTGAGATTATCCTTATAACACAAATGAAAGCATAAAGTTTGGGACTAGAACAGCTTGTATGACAGGAGAAAAGGTTTCTCAGATATATGCAATTGCTTCATGATTTCTTCACAGCTCATTTACGGTATGTCATGTTTTATACAATTCATATCCGTGTATTAGTAATACCAGCAGCGACGTAGTCCTGTTTTCTGGGATTTAAAGAAAGATTCTGCATACTATATGACCATAATGTTGCCCTGGCAACATTCCCCAATTTCACGGATAATAAAATTAAAAAATCCAACTGTTTTGGTACAGGATAACATGTTAATTTATTTCAGCAGACTTCCTGAAGTATTAAGAAAGGAAATAATAGCTAGAAATATTAACTGTCTTGGAATTAACGATCGACAGTGTTAAATGAGATGCAAAGAAAAGAGACAACCACATCAATTGTATCTGTAATCAGATATTACTGAACAAGTCCAATTTACTACTTCGGATCAGGATCTATCAGTTATTCTTATCAACTATTATAACCAACATGCCTGTTGTGATTTGATTCAATAAAAATTTTAAAATTGATAAATTTAGCCTAACTCCACTCAAGAAATACCTTCATGCATTTATAATTTTTTTACTTTTTTTACTTAACTCAATGTGAAACTCTTGATACACTCCTTCAATTCAAAGTATGGCTGAATATTTGGTGAGCATATTAGGTAAAGAGACATAGCCTAAGTTTGGTTGATCTTATATCAGTGGAGCTTTTGTTAGTGGAGCTTTTCTCTGTAGATTTTTTCTTAGAAGAACTTTTCTCTATAGATCTTTTATGAAAAAAAACTTTTCTAAAAAGTTAGTTGATTGTTTTGCTGTCATTTAAAAAAGAGCTTTTTTTAAGAGTTTTATACAATAGACTGTTTGACAACATAAAAATAAAATTTACTTTTAATTTTACCTATATTTTATTTTGTAATAAAAATTATATAATTTTAAACCATATGAAACATAAATGAAAATGTATTTAACCAAATCTTTTATATGGATTATAACATAAGTAAAACTAACATCAAAATTAAATATTAAAACATATAAAAAAAGTCAAATAGAGAAGATAAGTTTGCAAGATAAACGTGAAGATGAGTTTGTGGGTATTATAGGAATTATGTGTAAAACATAAGGGCAAAAGGGACTAAAAAATAGACTTATTAATTGATCTGAAAAATCTACCCAAAAAAGCCATTTGAAAGGTTTTTTTGATAAGCTCAAAATTTGAGTTTCTTTGACAGTCAAAAGTCATATATATTAAAGAAGTGTTTTTTTTTTTCAGAATGTTGCAGACAGAATGGCGAATTTGGCTCCCCAAAAGCCTGCTGAGACTGTCTTGTTTGAGCAAGCTCCAGCTGAAGTGCAAGGTTTGCTGGTCGAGGATTTATTAAACAATTTCTAGTTGATAAGCTAGTTTTAGTTTGACTTTGGTCTCTTTGTATTAAAAAAAAAGTGTTTTTTTATTTCACAATCAAACACTCACTTAAAAAAAAAAGACTTTGCAATGGAGAAAATTATTTATTAACCTCCCAAAAGCTCATCCAAACATGCACATAATAAGCCAGACATTGTCTCAAACTATTAAAGTAAATTTAAGCTACTTCAACCAAAAAAAAAAAAAAAGTAAGTAAATTTAAGCTATGATAATACGATAAATTTGGAATTATCTTCACTCAAAAAAGACCTTAAAAGGGAGATTCACCCTAAACCATTTTATATTATTTACCAGAAGAAAACCGTTTTAACATTCCTGACAAAAATAAACAGTATATCTAGTACATAACTGGGATAAATAAACTGGAAGTGAAGAAAGCAAGGAGTTACCTAGAAATGTGTGCAAAAGAAAAACCCAAAGCATTACCGTGTTTGAACTTTGTGAAGTACAAGGTTGGTCAATCAATTGGCAGCAGCAAGTTCTGCAGCTGCATCATTACAATAAATGATTGTCATAATAAATTCGACCTTCGATATGCAGACATAATAGGAACTTTGCGGGATGTGTTCATCAGTCTGTAATGTGTTCGGCATTGTATTTTAGCCTTAGACAGTTCCCAATTGCGAGTGAAACCACGTTTTATTGGGCAGCCGACCTTAGCCATCACATGTTGTCATGTTCTCCTCAACAATTTAATACTAAATTTACTCCCTTAGCTCCTGCCTACGTCACTCACCCCTCCACTCTTCTTCAATCGACGTCTCTGCCTGCCCCTTTAACAATTATTTGAACTGAGCCATGATTTGGTTCGTGAATTAATTGTATTCTTGATAATTTAATATTTGCAATTTAAAACATAGTGACTGTTTATTTCCTTAATGAAATTAAAAAAGAAAATTACATTATTGACTTTAGTTAACATGGTTTGGCCGAGCACCGAAACTTGACCTCTCACATGCTAGCTCCTAACCATAACATTAGGTAAAAGGAAAAAGCAGACTAAGTTGAACCTGCAACTCTAGCCGACAAAGCTAGGTGAATATCTTACACAAATAGACATCATGAGGGTCACTTCACCCAATTGCCTAAACGATTGTCGTAACTGTCAAGCGATTGTTAAGCATTTCACATGAGGTATGCGCTAAGTTTAACTTTACATAAAGTAATTGATTGGGATATAACATATATATATACTTTGCCTGAAAGGATTAGGTTTGATGGTCGAGTTTAACTTACTATTTGGTGAGTGTTTGCTGGATTTAATGGTCATGTGTGTCTGGACCTTGCCATCTTGTAGGTTTTGCGTTTAATGTACTCGACATTAGTAGTGCCTCTCACCTTTCTTCCCTAACCGCCCAAAATCTTTGTTTCTTGCACTATAGCTAGCAATCATATGGTAGAAATATTAAATAAAAGGCTTGCGAAGCACCAAAGTCCAATTATACTTGTTTTCAATTTTAATGTATAATTTATAGTTGTTGAATAGGAATTCTATACCTTTATATTCAACAAATGCTCCAACTCGTGCATAAATATGGGGTCTAATTTGGGTAAGATTCCAGGGCAGAGAACATTAGAATACGTTAACAATGCGTCATATGGCGTTCTAAACCGCCGCCAAAACGTCCACTATCCTTGGGAAGGAAGGAAGCATCAAATTTTCGGTGTCGAAAATGATATTTTAATTTTATTCCATTTTAACCACACATTTATATAAATTTATATACTGTTGCTTTGGGAAGGAAAGGAAGGGTATGGAGATCTTGCTTGTCGGTTCATGGAATAAGTAACTCACGTGAGTTGTGCTATACATAGAATGGAACCAAACACTAGGCTGATCAAGTCAGTCAGCCGGTGCGAACGTGTCCTGTCAAATATGTGTAACGTGAACGGAAGGGTCCAAATAATAATAATAATAATATTGTATACTATATATAAAAGCAAAGTAGCCAACAAATCATCGGCTGTTTGTAGTGCATCAAATACGGTATTTGGCTTTACAGAGGTCGGTTTCCAGGCCTTTGGTGGGTCTTTGAATGGTAGATTTGCAAGTGATGTGAAAGCGACTCACCACTCCACCAGCCAGCCAGCGATTGTTCTATTTCTTCCACCACTCTTCCTTCGTATTAAAGACTACTTAGTTTTAGTGGCTTTGGAATCTACACGCTACATATTTCAAATAATTAGATAGCTTAATCTCCCCAAAGTATAAAGTAGAAACTTAGAAGAATATATTTTTTTCTTCTTGAGGAATTCTAATCTATAAAATTGATATAAGAAGAACTACTTCCTTTTTTTTTTTTTTTCTTTTTAGAGTTCAAAACTACTTCCTTCGTTTCTATCTTTATTTTTGGCCATTGTGAGTTATTGGTGTTTCCATTAAATTATTGATGGGGTTTAATAAATCTTTATGAGATTAAGAACTCATTACAAGTCTTTGAATGCTTTGAAATCGAATAACACCGTAATAATTTCAGAAGTACTTTATTTAAGTTATTTAAAAAATTGTCTAATCTTGTAATGTATTAGAAGTCAATTTTGTCATATAAATACATTAGCTGCGATGCAACAATAACAACATCCAGTAAAAATTCTATTGAGACGTGGAATCTTGAAAAATCTAGTCGTACACAATCTTACTTATAACTAGTAGAGAGGCTATTTCCAAATGACCCATACGAAGGAAAAAAATAAAAATATGAAAATTAAATAATAAAAATAAATAAAACAAATTAAATATATAATAAATATTAAATATTAGCTTACTTATAACTAGTAGAGAGGCTATTTCCAAATGACCCATACGAAGGAAAAAATAAAAATATGAAAATTAAATAATAAAAATAAAAAAAACAAATTAAATATATAATAAATATTAAATATTAGTAATGAAAATACCAACTAAAAATAATAATAAAATGGTTAAAAAGTTCAATAATAATAATAATAAATATAGTAGCTGCACTATTCTTTTCAATTTCACTCAAGTATTTTATAGTTTATTTATAATAATATATTTAATTATATATTATTATTGTATAAAATTTTAAGATATATGCTTGTATTTTTAATTTTATTTATAGAAACGTTATCATTGTTGACACTGTTTATATAAAGCTAATAGGTTTAATAATTTGTAGACGTAAAAAAAAAAGAGATTAATCAGATAATAAGTAATTATATTTTGCTTAGAAAGTTGACACATTTTAATATAGTTAACTTTAAAATAATTTTATATTATATGAAAATTTCAATCAAACATTAAATAAGTTATTTATATATTTGTATTTAAATATTAATTTAAGTTTGAATATAACGAAAATTAAAATTTTAATATTATGCTTGCCTGATAAGTTGATGTAGCCCTCTTTCTTTGAAAATTAAAAGAAATTGGACCAATATCGATTACTTTTTAATAATAAATTAATAATAATCATCATAAAATTTCGAAAATTAATAATAATATAAAATTATCAATAGTTATATAATAATATATGACATGCAAAACAAATTATAGCAATAATTAAAATTCCTCTCTTTTACATGAAGGCATAAAAAGGTCTTCAAATTTTCTTCAATTGTAGAGATATGAATAGTATTTATAGACATAAGAATCACTAAAATTCTTATATGCTTAATTATTAATTGCAAAATATGATTTCAAAAGATATATGAAATGTCTAAAATAATTATATTGTAAACTGGAGAGACTTAATTTGAAAATGCTAACACTGTTTAAAATGTATAAATATGGAGAATAACTATAAAAAATATTAAAATATGTGAAAATATATTTGAAGTCAAATTTACTTCTTATGATGGAATATCAAATGTTTTATTTTTATTTGATGCTTTAATTGTTATGATAAGAGCTAAATATCTTACAAGTTTAAAATTAAATTCACTTTTTAAATCACATGTATGTGAATAAGAAATAATAGTTATTCTTGGATCAGGTGAGGTCATAACTCATAGTTTTTAATGATAACAAAAGATGTTACTACTAACATTTTTATCCTTTGTGGTATTAATAAGTTGATATGTGAAAATTTCAGTTCAACGGAAGCGTAAATGAATAAAGGAGCCAATTAAATATATTGAGCAATTAGATATTGTCGGATTGAACTGGAAGTTGACTCGACTGTGGCCATCCACCTCCTCTCCTCCTCAACCTGTCGATTCTCGGTCCATAACTCCATTGTTCGAGGGATTTATGAGTTGTTTACGCGAAACTGGACGGTAGTCCATTGCCACATCTACCGTGAGAGCAACCGCTGTGCGGACTGGCTAGCGAGTTATGCTACACATTTTGCGCTTGGCATTACTTATTTTGATCTTTCACTCATTGAGTGTCATGTACTCCTCCTTAAGGATATGTCGGGAATATGTTTCCCACGACATGTTGTATAATCGATTTTCTTTTCCATTGTATACAAAAAAAAAGGATGAAGAAAATACGTAAAATGAAGTACATATGTAATTTAAGCAAAAAATTAAGAACAAGAAGGAATCAAGCACATCAATAGTCACGGAGTGTTTAGTTGATGGATTTGAGAAGAGATTAATGAGTTAGGAATGAAAAGTTAGGAATATTGGTAACTTAACGAGTTACCAATATTCTTGTTGCTCAAGAAGGCACCTTGGTTCTTACTGATGATGAATTGCAATACAAAATTCAGCCTATTTGTTAGGATTTTGGTAATGATCTTATAAATAAAAATTAGTATAAAAAATAGGTCTAAAATCACTCCAAATTATAGCGTTATGAATCTTGGGAATCAAACAGAAGGAGATCCTATTAATCTCTTTAAGTAACACTCCCTTTTTGAAGAACTCATGAACAACTTCTTTAATGAATTTTCCTATTTTATCCCATATTTTAATGGAAAATCCCATTCAAACCATCTGGTTTTGGAGCCTTTGATCCATTCATTTTTAAACACTACTTCCTCTATTTCTTGATCAATGACAGGCCTAGTTAGATTGTTAGTTACATCTTCAAGAATCTTAGCATAAACAAATTTCATAAGATCTTCTCTGTGAGCATTCCCTTCAGTTCCTAGAAGCTTAAAAGAATTAAATCTTGTGTTTACTTTAGACTATACATATTTGCCAGGTAACGATTCGTTAGAACTCTTTTTTTTTTAACTTTATCCCGGACGTATAAAATGTTAGGAACAAACTCTTTTTTTTTTTTTACTTTGTCCCGGATTTATAAAATGTTAAGAACGGTCCTGACCTTCCTTTTTATGCGGATAGAACTGGTTTGATAGAACTGGGCCAGAGCCAGAGCACTAAAAAGCTGGTTTAATGGATTTACCAAATGATTTTGAAACTAAAGACCCAACAGAGAGCTCATTGCCACTTGCCAGTTTTGAGGAGGCCTAACAAAGTTTTTCTGCAAGCATAAAGCATTGTTCTAAAATCCTTTACGTGCTCAAGATCCGTATGCTCCATAACAGCCCATCAATTTCTATTAGGCTTAATAACCTATATGTGACATTTAAGTCTAATATAAATCAAGAAAATCTAATAATTGAAATTGAAGAAATACACAGCAATTACATTCCATCTACAAATATAAGTCACCAATACTGATCTCGCACAATGTTAAACTTCCTCGCAGCTCGCAAGTACTCGCACGGCACGGCACAACAGACAACACAAAGCATCACAACGACAACCTAAATTTTAACAAAACACCAAACATGAACGACAAAAATCTGACACTCATGCCCTGCAGCGAGCGATCATAGAACAGCCTCGAGAGTAAGGATTCACAGGAGTCCTAGCCTTGAAGCAATTGTGGGTGTAATAAGATCTCCCAGAACGAGGAGGACAAGGAATTCTGTTCGCCGAGAGAGCCCCGTACGAAATGTAGTAAGGAAACCCCCTCCAGAACAAAGATCTCCGACCAATCTTACCTTCATCTCCGTCTAAATCATCTAATCCATCATCGCCATCGTCGTCCTCGTCCAAAACACCGTACGTTGCCGCCGAGAATGGCCATTCTACGGGGTCTGTCAGTAGTTTCAAGTTGCTCTTCTCGTTGACATGGGCTTGGGTTATTGGACAATGGAGAGTGAGAAATACAACAAAAAATAAACAACAGAGAGTGAAAGTCGTGAATGTAGGAGCAGCCATAAGTGTTGAGAATGGTGTCTACTGTCTAGTCTCAGTTCTGGTTTGTACCTTTCTTTCTTCTTTCTGAGAGGAGGGAAAGGAGGTCACATTCTATAGGTGAGAGTAATGGCAGTGTACAAGAGAGAGGTGAGAATTGATTGGATCACAGCTGTGCTCCATCAATGCATCGTCAGTACAGAAAAGATCACCCGTGTTTTGGGTGTGTGAAGGACTTCAGGTGGGGACACGGTAAGCAGTTTTAGATCATGATGACTATCATGGAACATTGAGTTGCAAACTTGCAGCTCTTAGCTTATTAACAAACACGGGGAGGGTAAGTGGTAAGCGTGTAAACCATATGTTTTATAAAGGAGCTAGAGCTAGTTTCAGATGATACCTTTCATTTTCGTGATTCGCAAACAGAATGATGACATTCCACTTAGGATTCCTTAGTAGACATCTGCTAATTTTTATTATAGTTTGGTTCAGCCTGATTTTGCTAGGGTTGCACGTCGTTGTTTAAATCATGATCTGTGCGACTCTGATTTTGTTAGGGTTGAACGTCGTTGTTTAAATCATGATCTGGCCGGGAGTTGATTCTCGGGAGACCCCTCCGACGCTCAAGTCAGTCTTTTTATGTAGGTTTCGGCTGCTGAAAACAAAGGAAAGTAGGGTTGTAATCTCATACCTGAATCAGGGAGGAATAAT
>JANZXV010000210.1:22786932-22803260 GCA_027576455.1 Erythroxylum roigii | reverse complement strand
AACACATTTCTGTCCTTAGGACGAATATAATTTTCTCTGTTCTGTCCACCACAACTAAATATCTCACTGTCTCCAATTCTTATTCTGTTCCGTCTCATCCCGTCTTTGCATGTTGAAGACGCTAACCAAACACAACGTAACTATTTAATATAGTCATGTTAGCAATCAGATTAAAGTTTTGATCTCAAAGAAAAAGAATTGTATTTTTCATCAAAATTTCATACTCCTTTTTAAGGAGTTGGCATAAACTTAAAATATTACTTTTAACTTAGGTGCACAATAAACATTGGTGATCAACTTGTGACTACCATCTTTGAAGAGATGAGAATTGTACCTTTTCCTTCAATATGTATTTTTTAATAAGTCTCCGAAGGAAACATTTCCTCTTATCTTCTCATCAAACTCTACGAATATGGCTTTGTATCCATATACGCAATTGTTTACACCATTATCCAAGTACCACATATTATTAACATCATTTTTTCTTCTTTGCTTATTAGCAAAAAGTTAACACTTCAACTTATTGATTGTCATTAATAAGATTAACCTTTTCTTTAGTATTATTAGTGGCACTATTACATTCCTGAGAACAATGGTATATTTTAAAAATATTAAAATAATTAACTTTAGACTTGTTGTACCTCCTTTTATTTATATTTGAATAGTAGCATCATCCTTTTCCTCTTATTCTTTCATGCCCTTTTTGTGATGATTAGCTTCTATCTTAATTATTTGTGCCTTTTGCATTCCCTCTTCCTTTTCTATACAAATCACAACTACATCCTCTTCATCATTTACATCCTCTAAATTGATTCTTTTATGCTCCGTCATCCTTTAAAGTAGTCTTAATTTTGAGAACTTGCTCTAATGACTCCTTTTGTCTTCTCTTGATCATTTCTTTATGGGTTTGTAAAGAACTATTTAATTCTTTAATGGACATTGAGTCTAAATCTTTTAATTATTCAATAACACACACCATATAATCAAATTTGAGAGTTGAAGAACAAATAATTTTCTGCACTACACAAACATCTTCTACCTCGTCTCCATATCTCTTTAATTGATTTATAGTCGCCTTCACTTTTATATCATAATTCGAAATTGACTCATATTCCTTCATCTTCAAAACTTCAAAATCATTTTTTAGTGTTTGAAGACTCACCTTCTTTATTTTATCAATATCCTGAAAAGATTTTTTCTAAATATTTTATACTTTCGTCAAGCTAGTAGCATTAACTACCTTTTCAAACATTAAATCCTCTAAATATTGATGGATGAAAGTGACATCTTGTTGATCTTTCTTTCTTATATTGGACAAAGCTTCTTTCATTTGGAGGTGGACTTTCCTCATTTGAGGCTTCTCGTAGCCTTTCTCTACACCTCCCATACATCTTGAAATTTAAGTAAAGCTTTCATACATAGGCACAATTTCACATAGTTCTTCTTTGTGAGATGAGAAAATTGGAAAAAAGTGAGTCCATTACTTGTCATTTCTTATTTTTCTCATAAAACTCTTCTATGTACTTTAAGAAATAAGGCTCTGATACCACTTTGTTGAGAAATGAGAGAATGGAGAATGGAGAATGAAAACAAACTTTCTTTTATTTTCATCTTAACTATTACAAAATAGATTATAATGTTTATAGAAATATTTATCATCTATTTATGAAGAGAGCATAAATACAAATATAAATAACTCACTTAATACAAAAGACTTTGTTATTACAAGAAAATTCTTAAATCAATGTATACTATTTTCAATGCCAAACTATCTTAAAGCAATGTATACTATTTTCAATACTCAGAAAACACAAATTTTATTTTTTCAAAGTAAGGTTGCAGTTTTTGCAATTTTGAAAAAAAAACCACTAATTTGATGATTAAACACATTTTGATAAGTTTTTTTGCAACTACATCAACAAATCATTAAAATAAACACAACTGGGGATAAATAACTTGTTTATAATTATATGATGATATTAATTTTAGAAACAAGTGAAGCCATAATTAGCTTCTATCTAATTGGCAAGGCAAACTAAAGGCTTTGATTGACCCATTAAAAAGCAATATCGTTGTTATTACTATTTTGTCCCTAGACCCAGTTTAAGTCCAATCAGACATCATTGGTCAAATTATTAACAACTGGCCCATTAGACCCAGGATAATGGGAATTATGGCTTGAACTGATTTATCTACATAACGAATGGATCTGTGTTCTTGTTGGCCTTACCAAAATTTCTAGTTGTCTATATTTTGATTTATCTACGGAACGAATGGATCTTCTCCTCAAAAGGCGGTCTCCCTCATTTTTCATTCTTCCGGCCTAACAAGGCCTTTTGAGGAGAAGAATGCCGAGATGGAGGTAGAGGATCCTCAAACTTGTCCTCTGCGGATTTCCCTACTCTCCCATCCTCACTGTGAAACGACACCTACTCCAAACTTGAAGCCCATGATCGGAGCTTGGAGAACTCATCCCCAGATCCAGTGCAACAAAGGCACTCTAAAGCATTTTCAGGATGTGATGAAGGAGGGTGTTTTAACGCCCCCAGTGGAGCTCCTCCAATTTGGAGCCAACATTTAGGCAACAACGTTGGTAGGCATTTTTTGGAAGAAGCGACTAGCATTTCTGGTGGTGCAAGCATATGCATTGGCAAGGTGGGCAAGAAAGGGCTTGAGAAGGTGATGCTCAGTGATGATGACTCATTCCTTTTTAAGTCCAACTCTGAGGGAAGCATCAACAAAATTTTGGAACAAGGGTCGTGGCATGTGAGTGGCCAGCTGTTGTTTCTCCAACATTGATAGCTAGGCGTCGAGTTTCACTCAGGTAACTTCGAAATTATACCCCTTTAGGTTCATTTCCATGATGTCCCGCTTGAGTTCTAGACGGTTATTGGATTGAGTTACCTAGCCAATGCTCTAGGCAAACCCATTAGTATGGATGCTTAGATAACTCACATGGAGAGGATCGTGTTTTACGAAGCTTTGTATTGAAGCGAGGAGAGACTCTTCTCTTCTGAACAATTGCCTATCTTGAAATTAGGAAAGAATGGCGAGTTGTTAAGTTCACGATGAAGATCTCTTATCTTTGGAAGCCAAATATTACTGGAAAAGCTTGGAAACCGACTAGAAATATGTTCAAAACTGATAGTCATAATAAGTTAATGAGGATTGTTATATCTGAGAAAAATGCTGGGGAAGTAAATCAAGTAATGGAGAATATATAAAATTTAGATAATCCCTGCTCAATTGTAGATAAGCATATTTTAGATAGTATGGAATTGAAGTAGTTAATAAGTTTACATGAGCAGTCTACAGAGTAGCTCACACCACCTTATGGAGAAGCTCAGGCTGATCTAGACAAGGAGCTAGCTCCTATGGCTTCTCTATAAGTGCAGAATGGGGAAATGGAACATGATTCAATCCATATATTATCAGCTGTAGAAAAGGATGTATAACTTGCTTATAAAATGACAATGAGGGGGGAAGAAAAAAGTGAGATACCTGTCAAGTTTTCTACTACACCTGAGACATTGATTATTAACACTAGTGCTCAATTGAATTATCCAAATGTTGTAATTCTAGTCCATTATTCGAAGAAACATGAGCAAGAAACGATGTAGATGGTAGGTACCCAAAATGAGATAAATGATATAAGGAGTATGAGAGTTGATCTTGCAGAGTTGGTATGTGAAATTGCTGACTGCCCTAGGGAAAACAAATCAGATAGCCCAGCAGCAATTTCTCCTTAAACTGATAGTCAACAAGAAGCTGAGGAAGTAGAAATCATTGTGGAGCATCAGCTACAAATGCGATCAGTCATCAAGTCGGAGACCAATCCAAGTGCCACATTAGTCACCTAAACAACTTGCTTAAAAAGGAGTTCTTTTAGGAAAAGAGCTAAAAATAAACTCATAGGGAATCTTCCCCCAATGATTCGAGTCTAGAATGTTAGAGGGTTACATGACCCTCTTAAACAAGCGATGGTTAAGGACCAAAACCCCAAATAATCGGGCTTTAAGAAACTAAAATAAAATCAGCACACTTGAATTCGATCTTGGTGCTTTTAGGAACAAATTGGAAGGCATTTCCAAATCATTCTTTGCATTTCAATGGTCGGATCATATGATTCTACAATACCAACCAAATCACAGATAATGTAATGACAGAAAATGAGGAACTTGTCCATTTGCATTACAAATTGAAAGGGGCAGCTGTGCGGTTTGATCTTTCAATTATTTATGCCTCCAATTTTTAGTTTCAAAGAGCCAATCTATGACAAGGATTGCAATCTTTGGCCTCAATAATTCATAATCCTCGGCATTTGGTTGGAGATTATAATTGCATTCTCAATGATACCAAAGTTGAGGGGGGAAGAGGGTTTCATCCTACTATAGGCCGAGAATTAGCAGACTTTTATAACAAAGTTAATGTCACTGATATGAGTTATACAAGTTGCCTTTTCACTTGGTCTAATAAGCAGCAAAGCCACTTAATGATTTGGGAAAAGCTAGATAGAGCAGTAGTAAACCATAGTTGGCTAGCCCATTATCTTCAATCCTTGACTAAATTCAGGGAAAAGTCCTTCTCCAATCATTCCTATATTAACGTCAACAATATTTGTATGGTACAAACACCTGGGGCTCCTTTTAGATTCTTTAATGGACTCACTCCACTGGAAGGGTTTATGGATTTGGTGGGTTCTTGTTGGGATTACACTGTAGAGGGTTATAAATCTTTTCAACTAATACAAAAGCTGAGAAAGGTTAAGCACTCTCTTAAAGCTTTCTTAAAAGCTAATCAGAGAAAAACTAAGGTTACTTATCAGATGCTGACTGAGGCTCAAAACGTTTGTTACCTATCTTCTCACAATAATCTTCTAAAGTAAGCATAAAGTAACCATCATGAAAATGTTGAAATTAAGACGTGGTATTTCCATTGATTAAACATGTGCTAGGCAATGGAGACAATATTTGGGTATGGATTGATAATTAGACATTTCATAGCCCTCTCATCTAAAGAACTAAACTATCTAGGATCCTGAACAAGATTCCTATTATCTCTAAAGTTTCTTCCTTACTATATCAAACGTAATGGATTGGCAACTTCAGAGGATTCAATGTATTGGAGCACTTGCTTCCTCAAATTAATGATATCAGCAGGCAGGATTCTATCACTTGAGTCCCAGAAGCATCAGGCAATTTTACCAACAAGTCTTGCTATAAAGCTTTGCAGGAAAGTGCGAGGAATGTCCCTTGGTTTAATCTTCTTTAGAAACATTCTCTCAATCACAAAGCCTTTATTTTCACTTGGCTAGTCATTAAAAACAGACTTCGCACAAAAATTGGTGGTTTGGAATTTACGACCCTATTTGTGCTTTTTGTAAGGAGCTGGAAGAAAGTAGCGAGCATTTACTCTTTCAATGCAGTTACTCTAAAGTTGTTTGGGGCAGAATTTTACATTTGTTGCTATATTCCGATTGGAGTTCATCACTCAATTAGATCATTTGTACAACCTAATTGAGGTTGAACGATGCCCCCTTGTACAAAACGACCTTTGCAACTATTATCATCACTCAATTGGATCATTTGTACAATCCAATTGAGGTTGAACGATGCCTTGTACAAACGACCTTTACAACTATTATCTATTCTATATGGCGGGAAAAAATATTAGAATTTGTAGGAATGAAGAAGTTCACAAGTACTGTTTAGCTAATGAAATCGTCAATTAGATCCAAGCCATTATGATAGCTAATTCTAATCAATTTGCATTATCCATTAACATCAAGACTAGATGGAATATATAATGCCTTCTATTAACTTATTTCCTTAAGTTTTGATCTGTTTGAAGCTTGTACTGTAGTTTTTATTCTTCTTTTGGTGAACTCATTGTAATGTGGACATAGCTTTGCTATTGTTTATTAATTATTTTTAAACTTAAAAAACATTTCTTAAAATGAAGACCAATTTCATAATAGACAGACACTATCTTATTTCATTTTTTTTACCATTTTCGTAGAAATTATGGTAAAAGAAAAAACATATCGGTGGGTAGTAATAACAACAATTTCATTTCAAATTTAATATAATTGTAAGTTTAAAAATAATTAATTAAGATTTGATTATTCACGTTCTAAGCTTATAAAACATTTTTACCTCCACTTTCTTTTCAATTTTGGATTGGGCACTGAACCTATATGCAATGTCACTGTATTTCTTTGACTTTACACCAGATATCCTAGAAGGCGTGAGAAAGTATCGCATTGGTCCAATCTCAACCAAATTTGTGAACCTGTGAGCAAGAAAAAAGAAATCCTTGTTATTGGACGAACCAAATTTGGAGCTTGTAAGCACAAGTCCTTGATCGGATGAGAGTGGTTCACCATAAATATTATTCTCACGAAGTTCTATGAAGAATTTAGGCAATGTTGGCATTTATGGAAGTAGCAGTCGCTCTAGTAGTTAGCAGAGTTGAATTCTGAGAGCATCGTATTGAAGCACACGCCCATGCACAAAGATAGGCCAACACTTTGTTTCTAGGCCTTTTACGTTTCTTTCATACATTTGTCGACCGTGTGCAACAGCTCCTTTTGTTGATGACTGATCACACTGTACGTAATTACGTGACTAAAAGTTGCGACAATCTGAAAAGCTGCAACTCCATATATTGGCTACTTGTTTGGGCATTTTTGGCTACGGCGGTGCATCATTTTAGAAGATGGAATTCTGTATATTGTCTCTGTGTGTGAGAGACGGGACCATTACCAAGACCCAAGAGGGATATAGTTATGACAAGTAAAATACAATATCACAGCGAACAGCTTCGTACAGTCTGCCAATATTTTTTCATTCTCAACTAGTAACGGGTTTTTATGTTAAAAAGTGTCTAACTCACTCCTAAAAGTTAGTTCTAAAGGAGGAGGTTTGCACATTATTATAAATTCTTGAATGCCTTTATAATTGTCCGATGTGGGATTCCTGACACACCCCCTTAGTCCAGAGTAGGACTGGACATCTGATGGATATATTGGGCAAAGGGATATAACCGGACACCGGCCCAAACCATTGAGACAAACTGGCTCTGATACCATATTAGAAAGTGCCTAACTCACCCTCAAAAGCTAGCTCTAGAGGGAGAGGTTTGCACACTATTATAAACTCTTGAATGCCTTTATAATTGTCCGATGTGGGATTCCTGACACTCCAAGACAACGAATTAACATTAGACTTCACCGATCCTTTGTTCTTGGATGTCTCTAGTTAGTTCTATTTGAAGAGAGGCCCTGCATGCAGTGGCGGATCTACAATGGAAGACTCCAGTATATTTCTTTTAAAAAAATTATTTTTTTAGTTTTGCCTCCATAAAAAAAATAAAATTTTATTCCTATTAAAATTTTGCCTCCATTAAAATTAAAATTTTATTCCTATTAAAATTTTGTTCCAACTTAAAAAAAATTTTAGATCCGCACCTGCCAGCATGTGATAGCTTCCCATTCTTTACTGTCTAGTGTATAGATAAGGGGGTGATTAAATGATGTTCGGCTAAGTAAAGGAGAGAGCGTTCCAAGCAACAATCATAAACATGGGCACTTTATATCTTACAAAACGGGTTGGAGAGTTAACGCAGTAATTGCACGTTGTCGTAGTAATTATAGCTAATGTTGTCAGGACTACAACTATAAGGAACTACACTTAACTAATGGTTAGAACTTGGATAACAGTAAAAGTTCAGCACTACATTATATTACAAGAAGTAAAAATCCTCGCCATTCCAGGAAAACTAGAAGGCACCTTTCAAAACTAAAGTCAAATACAGGCAAAGCTAGCTAGAGAGCAACTCGGGCCTAAGGGATCTACTGGTACACAATGATGAGCTTGTGTACTTTGCACGCAGAGGGAGGGGTCACATCACCACCAGCTTTCTCCTAATCTACATTGAAAAATGTGCCATGATGTAGCAACCAGCAATGAGAGAGCCAGCGTCGGTGTATGCGGAATAGTAGGTCCTTATGATCCCCAATGCGTCCACTCCCAGCAACTGACAGGCCGGAGCCATTCTCCGGCCACCGGCTGTCGGAGGCCCCTTATGAAACGAGAGAAACAGCCCTGTTGCTTTGCTTGGAGGGATCTTAGTGAAATCAGGCAGGGCTGGTTGCTCTTCTGACATACGTCATGTGACTGTGGGGTTTCATTATGGATCTTTAGTGCAAATAATGTAAAATTTAAGTAAAGAAAAGCAAGCACTTTGCACAGTTGCTCGAGAAGAATGAAAAAGTAGATAAAAGAAAGTCTCTCAGTTCAAAGTGGTTCATGCACCAGCACCTTTTCATCTGAACCATCTCCTCTGTGGGCCTATTCCCATGAAAGGTCTATTTACCATTGATCATACATAGATGTGATTAGGATTTTCATGAGCTGTAAGATCAGATGGCTGTGAAAGTTTATCCCACTGCTAACCCTACGTAATGGGCGGTCGCTCTCAAAAATCATAAATACATCACAAATCGGTGGAGACTCTTTTGTATGGACTCCTTGCATGAATAAAATATTTCACGCAAGTTGCTATATAAAGCTTCG
This sequence comes from Erythroxylum roigii, assembly GCA_027576455.1. Lineage (NCBI taxonomy): Eukaryota > Viridiplantae > Streptophyta > Magnoliopsida > Malpighiales > Erythroxylaceae > Erythroxylum > Erythroxylum roigii. The sequence continues at coordinate 22,794,684 of JANZXV010000210.1, read as the reverse complement.
CTGTAACCCTACAGAAACGGTGATTGGTTTCCCAGACAATCCTGCAGAAACTTTTCAATCTCTATAGCCGCACTTTCTATAGCTTTTCTTCTTTCTTACAGCCTCTCCATACCTCAATTTGCTAGTCTAGCTCTTCAAAGCCCATTCCTACACATCTCCGACTCCACACTTACAATTTATGCTCTTTTCCTGATATCTTGGCCGACAAGTTTTAAGTGTTTTGTAAGAATCATGGACGTTGACATGATGAAGTCGTCACCAGGAAATGAACAAATGGACATGCTGACAATGATGATACAGATGGATCAAAAGCTTCCTGATTTCTGCCAAACTTTTCACAACTCCAGCACTTCTACAGTTCAAGATATGCAATTCTCCAATGGAAATCCAGCTAGCATCGTGCCCACATCATCCGTCTACCATAACCCACAAGCTCTGGTAAATCCACCTCCTTCTCTGCCATTTGTTGGCACACAAATCCAAGAACCTATAACACCATCTCTCCAGTCGAGCATGGTCGCTCGCAAGTTCAAATATGGAGCTTCATTCTCAACTGCAAACTCATTCTTATCTTCACTGGATAAGAACTCCACTGCAGCGATCAGAGAGATGGTCTTTCGTATAGCAGCAATGCAACCAATCTATATAGAACCGGAATCGATAAAGCCTCCAAAGAGAAGAAATGTAAAGATATCTAAGGATCCTCAAAGTGTTGCTGCTAGGCATAGAAGAGAAAGGATCAGCGAGAGGATAAGAATTCTGCAGAGACTAGTTCCAGGAGGTACCAAAATGGATACAGCTTCTATGTTAGATGAGGCCATACATTACTTGAAATTCTTGAAGAAACAAGTGCAAAGCTTAGAACAAGTTGGGGCTAATAGGTCGATGGGTGCTTTTGGCCTTTCAGGAATTACAATGCCTAATATGGGTTAATCTTCTTTGTTGAAAAATTGTCAACCTGCAACAAATATGGTGGGTTCACTGCAGATGCTTAGATGAGACTTAAGAGATAGGGATGGGGTTGTCTGTGCTGATGCTGGTGGCTTTTTTGGGTGTTTTAGATTAGGAGGATTAGGGTTATATAATCTTGTTTTATTGTGATTATGCCAAAGAATGCTTTTTACTAGTTTCTTTGTTCAAAAGTTTTAGAGCAAATCTCTCCTTTCAGTACTTAATTCTCTTGAAGACCCCATAAAAAAGGGAAGAAGAAGCTTATATAGTTAATTATGTGTATATCGAAGCTTAATTATGTCAAATAATATTTTTCTTTCTACTTACCAAAAAATAATAATAACAATGTTCTTTCGTAGCCTTGTGCTTACAACGTGTACGGAATTTCATCAGTTGCGATAAAAGTTACATCCAAGGTACCAAAGTACTTCTGTTTCCTGTTCGATGATCTTGTCTTTTGAACTCTTAACGACGTCGAATAAGTCTTTGACTTGCAGACCTCTGGCTGCACTTATTTTGGAGCTACTCTACCCCATTAGGTAACCCTAATTTTAAGTCAGCAGTAGAATCTAGACTTTTGAGCCCTAGATCATGCATGATAATCCCAAAAACCATAGAAGAACACGCTCTCACAATTCTATATCTTGATAGGAGGCCTCCTGCGATGTCCTTGAAACTGAATCTGAAAGTCTAAGGCCTTCTTTTCTTACAATATGGGGTGGTGAGCCTTGAAGTTTTAATTTTGCGTGAAAAAAGTATCACGAATTAGAATTGTTCAAGGAATGAGGTTGCCTCGCAAGACAATTACTGTAGTCGTAGGAAGATTAGTGCTCGCTATCATCCCATGTCCTCGTCAGTGAAAAATACAAAGGAAAGAAGAGTTCTATGTCTAGCTACAGTAAGAATCAGAATCTGTTGATAGATAATATAAAAGAATCCAAAAATCTGTATGTCCTATCTAAATGTAATGCTTATATTAAGGATATGTTACATGTCCCAGAAGAAGACAAGTCTTTTGAAGTAGCTTAGGTGATTTGTGTTAGATAATATATAAAATTAATTAAGTTGACTTCACACACCATCTTAAGTTATTGTGGTGAAACGGTCACTTAATATGATATCAAAGTCTTTGTGACCAAGTGATCGTGAGTTCAAATCCTACCACCCACCTATTATTCATCACAAAGTAGAGTGAGTCTGTGCAAGTTTCAAGTTCAAAGGGCTTTCACTTGAGGGAGTGTGTTAAAGAATATATATAATTAATTAAGTTGGTCTCACACATCAGTTTATGCTATTATATTTTGACATCCAATTAGATCTTCTCTGTTTGAGTGCTCTTGATGAATTTGTAGTAACACATTTTCTAGACAAAGTTATAATTTGGAAGTTGAAAAATGATTTCAATCTACAAGGAGTTTCAAAAGATCCGAGAACGAATTAATGTGATTATTAATTTATTCTAGCCATTTTATGGGAAGCAAATAAGAAAATACAAAGGAAATGAACCCTTTATTCTTTTTCCTATCGGTTCTTAATAGTTTGTCAGGTCACTAATTGAAGAGGAATGGGCAGGTAGGTTGCCTCCCAAGGGAGGGTCGAATTATAGTAGTGTTCATGTCTCAAGGATCATGCCTCACTGAAGTTCAATCCTTACCAAATAGAACGAAAATGGGTTTTAAATAAAACTAAAGAACTGGAGAAAAAGAAAAAGAGGGAAATGGTCAAACTCCATCTAGCAAAAACATGAATAGACCCATGTGTGATATCCCACAAAGGACCCAACCTACACCACAAGCTTTGATCCTTAGACGTGGGGGAGAACCCCCTTAGGCTGAATTTAGGAAATTTCATGTATCCCATCCTAGCAAGTGCATTGTATGTATGGGCTTCGGCTGACACATTCCATCATTTACTTCACATCTACTACCCTCTCACCCATTATCTTTTGTTAGGATAAGCTCTCATGTTCTTGTGACAGGGTAATTTAAAGGGTGTGAGGATTCCTAGAATTTACTCTCTCTTGCATTTGGTTGGGAGCCTTTCCTATTGGTTCTTTAATTAAAAGGGTTTGGAGTATTCCTCGAGTTTAAATTATCATGAAAATAATGTATTTGTTCAAGTACTGGAACTAGGTTAGATATGCTTGAGAGACTTCAATAACCACGTAGAGTTGAACTCATTCGTTTGATTTACTCTCAAATATTAACTGTTCAGAAAAGTCGACCGGATTAGAGCAAGCTTCGCAACTGAATAAGATTAAAAGGATAGTAATGAACATATATATTTTACGTAAAAAATCTTAAATAAATTAAGGTAAAACTTACGGGGAAAGAGAAGAAACTTCATTAGAAAAAATAAGAATTACAACTTCTCTCTGTTATATTTGAAAAAACACTTAACTCTCTTACAAAATAAGAGAAACACTCTCTACGAAGATTAAGGATTTTTTGAGAAATGATGATATGCAAATGAACTGGGGAAACTTATTTATAGGCCTCCCTCACATAGGCACACCTCTCCGAGAGTTCAATTGGCGCATCACCCCACAGGCGGGCCAAACGGACGCACCTCATCATTGAGGGCCTAACTAGTTCTCCATCTACAGGTAAAACCCCGGCTACTCCAGGCTCTTACAAGAGGGGCTAGTATGGAATCAAACCCAAGACCTAACCGAAGCCAAGCCCCGCTCTCAATCATCGAACCACAACCCTTGAGTTGTAGTTGTTCAAGCCTTAATTGTTGACCACCAACATTATCAAGTCCGGCAAACAGCGTTGAATATAGAATTTTAGTCTTGGGAGGGCAAGGAACTTAAACCACAAATATGTAAACATTCATCGCTGGCCCTTGGATCCATCCTTGCCTGCAAACAATTAAAGAAAAGATCTAAGCCTTTTTTTAATGCAAATTTAATTTGCACTTAAGCTTTCATACTTTAGGATGAAAGGATTAGTACCTGTACAAGTAGCAATACGTATGATTAATTAGGTACACTAGATTCAGGACAATAAATGTAAATTGGTCAAACAAACTCCAAACAAAAATTTGAGGATTTTCTTTTTCTTCAAGTGTCTTGTACTTTTACATGGTATAGAATATTGGAAATGGTTGGTCGGTTGGTCGGTTTAGATGTGGGAAGGAGTGCTTACTTTATAGGAACAGGTGGAGGATGTGGATCTATCTATCTTCTTGGCTCAAGCTTCCCCCCATGTTCACGTCCCTTGTGCAAGGTGAGTTGAATTGTATTTTGTACGTACATATCATCTACAGACAAATCTTACCATTATAAAAATACCCTACCATTCTTTTGCTCTGACATTTTTGTGAAATAGTCATGTTTTGACTCATTAAGTTATTAAATAATTTATATTGACTCATGAATTTTGACTCATTAAGTTATTAAATAATTTATATTGTATACATAATTTATGAATTATTACATTCAAAGGTTTATTCAATAATCACATAAAAAGTAGTGGTTACGAATTTCCCATAACAAAAGAATAACATTGTGAAAAAAGTTATCACCTAAAAAGTGATGGTTAGAATTTTCCAATATAAAAATTAATATTGTGAAATGAGTTAAACTTTTTATACTTACATTGTTCTCATTTTCAAAAGCTATAATTTTATATTCTACCATACAAGTATAACAATTGAAGTTTTTTTCATAAAATTTGAATTATATGCTCTTATGTTTTAGTTAATGGTTTAAGATCTAGACTTAAAGTTAAACTAAAAAGATAAAAGGTTTAAGGTTTAAAAGATTATTATTATAAATCAAAAATTAAAGAATTTGAAATATGATCTAAAGAATTGTCTTTATCCATAAAAGAATTTGAAGTTTAATTAAAAATTGATTTATTCTAGTTTATAAGAAGTTAACAATTTGCAAAATTTGAGATTATTAATCAATAAAGTAGCTAATTTTTAATAACAAGAGTTATTAAATAACTCGACCTTGAAAGTTAAAAATCAAATCACAAAGTTGGACAGTTCAAATTTTTTACGGCTGAATCAACCAAATTAGTGGGATTTTTTAATCATTGGTTTTAGTGATAAAATAAAAATATATTAGTAGATATTATCCTTATTTATTATATATTATTATAATAGTTATTTTTTATCTTATCCTATCTTATCTCAACAACCTATATTTAAAGGGTATGTATTTTTTTCATATTTTTAATCAATAATCATTATGTTTTTTTTACTATAAAAATACTCTTTCATGGTATCATGAACTTAGCTTGCACTATTAAAATACATGAAATAGAAACATAAGTATTATAAATATTAGCAACAGAAACGCTATAAAATCAACACTAAATCAACAAATTGAATAACAAACAATAAATTTTCTACTTTATCACTCATCAATTTCTCTCTAACCACATCTTTGGATTCAACAAATTATTTTGTATGACGAAATCAAGTCTAAGCCTTCTTGATTATCTTTGACATTATCGGCTATATTGAAAACACTTTTCCATCACCATCAAAGAGATCTTGACGCTAGTCGTCCATTTCTATAGCACATTGAACGACAAAAATTGATCGACTAATTTGCTACTTTATTGTTGTCTTATTGTCTAATTTTATCCTACATCTTGCCCCTAGTTGTCTTGTTGCTCATTATCTCTGATTTGCCTTTAAGAGGCACTTTATGCAACAATCAACCTCTTAGCATTCTCTTATCTCATGGAAGCTTCATAAACTGAAGAACGACTCTATTGCTATCAATGATTTTTTTTGTCCATCATTTCTATCACTATTGACAAACTTACAACAATCAAAGACAAAATCATAAAAGCAGATCTTGTCTTTTTCACCTTAACAACCTATCTGTAAAGTATCGAATCATTTATCACCATCGTTAAACATCAAGATTATGTTGGAAAAATATATAGGAAATAAGGAAGAAATTAAAGGACACAAAAGATTTACGTGGAAAACTCCAATAGGGTAAAAACCACGGAGAGAGAAAAATTTCACTATAACAAAATAGGGATTACAAACTTAACCCTCTAATTTGTTTAAGAAGAATGTTTGTTTGGTGTGTTGAATGAGGAGGAGTGGGCCCTTCACTTTCTCATCCCACCAATATGAGATAACTTAACATTCTCCCACTTGAAGATTGAATTAGATACTAATTAATCTTCACCATTCTTTCTTTCTCGGCTCCATAATGCTTACATCTCTATCAGGCCACAGGAGGAACGACACCATATGAATTTATCTGTGTTGACAACCTTAGTTAGAAAATCTGTCACGTTCTGCTTTGTGTTGATCTTTTCCACAGTAATTGTCCATTCCTCCACTTTCTCACGAACGAAGTGGTACTGCACTCGGATATGTTTGCTCTTGGCATGAAAGGCTGGATTCTTTGTAAGATGCAAAGCACTCTGGCTGTCACAAAATAGAGAAATTATCTCCTGTACATGCTCGAACTCCTCCATGACCAACTTCAACCAAACTGCTTCCTTACTAGCTTGTGTAGCTGCAACATATTCTGCTTCTGTTGTTGATGTAGCCACAACTGACTGCAGTTTAGATACCCAGCTTACAGCTCCGCTAGCAAGTAAGAACACATATCCGGTGGTGGACTTGCTTCTGTCAAGATCACCTGCATAATCTGAGTCAACATACCCACAAATACCTGTGTCTGATCCTCTGTAACATAATGCAGCATTCAACGTTCCTTTGATGTAACGAAGGATTCTTTTCACTGCTATCCAATGCTCTCTACCAGGATTTGCCATGTACCGACTTACAACTCCTACTGCATGTGCAATGTCTAGTCTGGTGCTGACCATAGCAAACATCAAGCTACCCACTGCTGATGCATACGGTACTCGAGACATCTCTATCCTCTCTGCTTCATTGTTAGGACTCATCTCAGAGGACAACTTGGAATTAACAAGGAGTGGGGTAGATACTGGCTTACAGTCCTGTATGTTGAAGCGTCGGTACTAATCTAACTTTGTTACGACTTACACTGCCTGATTCATCTAGTTTATTTTTAAAAACCCATCTTGTTCTTATGATTGATTTATTATAGGGTCTAGGAACTAAAGATCAAACTTTGTTCCTTGTAAATGGATTCAGCTCTTCTTGCATGGCTAGATTCCAAGCTTCATCCTGAAGAACTTCATCAATTTTCTTGGGCTCTAATTCAGAAATATAAGCTACATTTGCCTCTCTTCTAAATTTAAACCTAGTTCTCACACCTTCTGAAGTTTCACCTATGATGAGAGGATTTATACTTCAAGTTTTTTCTAAGACTAAGGTTTACAGGAATATCTTCTACTTTATCTAGTGGAACATCTGATGGTGACAAGTCTACATTATCATCTAAAGGAGCAGATAGGGTTTCATCATCAGAATCATTTCTTCTATCTGGTTTTGAATCATCATCAAACTTGACATGTATAGATTCTTCAACAGATTTAGAAGCAAGATCATAAACCCTATAAGCTTTAGAAGACAATGAGTGTCCGAGAAAAATTCGTAAAATGATCTTAGAATCAAATTTATCCAATATTTCTTTTGTACTTAATATAGTACATTTGCAACCAAACGGATGGAAGTAAGAGATATTTAGCTTCCTTCCTTTCCATAACTCATATGAAGTCTTGTTTAACAGACGTCACAAGAGTATTCTATTTTGAATATAACAAGCTATATTTACAGCTTCTGCCCAGAAATACTTAGGAAGATTCATTTTGTAGGGATAAGTCGACTTGTCTGTGACACAAGGCGACTTATTCTGTCACGATACACATAAGGCGACTTGTCTAG
>JANZXV010000210.1:22771679-22786832 GCA_027576455.1 Erythroxylum roigii | reverse complement strand
CAAGTTCAGGCAGAACCAATATTTATATGCATAAATAATTTTTATTACAAAATAAAATATAGTTAAAATTAAAATTATTTTTTATTTTTATGTTGCCAAACAGTCTACCGTATGAAGCTCTTTAAAAAAAGCTCTTTTTAAAATAACAACTAAATAGTTAACTGATTTTTTAGAAAAATTCTCAAAAAAAAGTTCTAATTACAAAAGCTCTATTAATATAAGTCCAATAAAAGAAAGGCTAAATTGCATTTAACTAATTTGATACTACTTCAGTTATTTTGCTTTTCTGTTTGCTCCTACTTGAAGTAGAAACGTGGATCATGAAAGGCACAAATATCAGCAAGGCACGTCTGGTTTTTCTTTCAAGACACTCTTGGGATCCTATTCTGTGGTCTCACTTTCCAAAAAGAAATTTTTGGTGTAACTACAGCGAGAATATACAAACTCTCCACGACTAAGCAATTAGCCAATGGCAACGGTCCCTGGACATGGATTTTCTTTTCTTTTCTTGTACATTTCCTTTTCGTTTTCGTGTCATTGTAAACTCTCTCTTATATATTGTCCAACTAAAAAGTTGAGTTGGAATACACAAGGCTAGAAAAAGTGATCAAGAATGTATAGTAAAATGTCAATCCGATAACAAGATTGGTAACATAGTATCATATTAATCTACTTTTTATGTTACAATACTGAGCTTCATGTCTATTTCATGCTTTCTTGTCTAACAAGCCCTATATATAATCCACGGATCTGAAGTTGAGATATGACACAGCTAAGTCACGAATCTTCTTCCTTTTTCTGTTCCCTCAATTGTGGCAATGAGTTCTCACAAGTTCTCAGGCAATTATGTGGTTTTGAGACCTGACGAAGTGACCTACGTCAATCTCTTTCGCATGTTTTTGAACCATGAAATAGAGAAAAGGGCATGTGTAGAGTCCCTAGAAGGGAAATACGATAGCCTACATCATGGATGGATCATTTTCAGTTCTCTTCTAGTGCAAAAATTCCTTCAATCTATGGCCAAGCCAATGATTCTGTATGGATCATGGTTGAATACGTGGTTGAATCTTGTATCCTGTAATCGTAATATTTTTGTGCTCTTGTTAAATGCTATTCGAGGTTAGTGCTCACTATTCAGTCATAAGCTATACTACTTCCATTCTTGCCAGAATGTCTTGATGTTTATATACGCGAAACTTACGAACTTGATGATCTTTGTATAGGTAAGGTGACATTGCCTGTCAAAGAATCTGAAAATTTTCGGTCTTTCATGGGACATATAGACAGCCGTGTAGACTTGGACAAGAACATTAAACCTGGAGATTGCAGATACTACAGTGCACTCAGTGCTATGGCTGCCAAGATTGCATACGAGAACAAGGCCATTGTCGAAAATGTTGTCACAAATCACTGGAAGGTTAAATCACTAGAAAGTAGAAACATTACAAAATTTAATAGGTTTTAATGCTGGAACTCCAATTCGAGCCGATTTAACGAGATGTTTCTCCTCGCATTTACGTTAATATCTTCAAGTTATGAACTCATATATAGTCTATAATATGATGCAGATGGAATTACTTGTATATGACAACTTTTGGAATGGTGCGAAACACACTCTATTTCAAGCATCCCCTTACGTGAACATGTAGTAACATCTAACTATATTATACGCTACTCCTTGTATATTCTTATCCCCGTCACTGTAACATTTTCTTTTTAGATTTTCAAAGAAAGCGTTCAACTCAAGCCTTCATGTTTTACGACAAAACTGGAGACCAAGACTTGATTGTAGTGGCCTTTAGAGGCACCGAAGCCTTTAATCCCGACGATTGGTGTACTGATATGGATATCTCCTGGTACATGTTTCCTCAAATGGGAAAAATTCATGGTGGGTTTATCAAAGCGTTGGGGCTAATAATTAATGAAGGTTGGCCACCAGAGATTGAACAAGAAACCGACAGACCGATAGCTTACTACTCTATCAGGGAAGAGCTGAGAAAACGCTTGAAAGAAAACAGGAGGACCAAGTTCATTTTAACAGGCCATAGCATGGGTGGTGCGCTCGCAATTCTCTTCCCAGCAGTTCTAGCCTTGCATGGTGAGGCAGAGTTATTAGAAAGATTAAAGGGTGTCTACACATTTGGACAGCCGAGGGTTGGGAATACGGAATTCTTGACATTCATGAAAAACTTGTTGCAAACTTACGGTTTTAAGTACCTGAGGTTTGTTTATTCCAATGATGTTGTTACTAGGCTACTGACAGACGACGATTCTACATTTCTGTTCAAGCACTTCGGGACTTGTCTCTACTTTAACAGCTGCTATAAAGGAAAGGTATGATAGCTAGGAGAGGTATTGAACTATTGAGCTCATGAACTGTGGGACTGACTGTCATTTTTGATGCAGATAGTTCCAGAGGAACCATATAAGAATTACTTCACAACATTTTCTGCAATTCCCATGTTTTTTACTGCGATTTGGGAGCTGATAAGAAGCTTCATTATACCCTATATAAAAGGGCCAGAGTATAGAGAAGGTTGGGTGCTCAAGCTTATTAGATGGTATGGACTCCTCTTCCCTGGTTTGTCTGCTCACAACCCTCAAGACTACACTAATATAACACGGTTAGGACAAGCATCGTTGTACCTCCGAGCTCAAGATCCGTATTTCAGGAGTGCCTCCGATTTGGATGTAAGAAAAAGTTGATCATTGACTACAATTGACAAGGAAACATATGATATATGCTGTTCTAGAGTTGTCCAACACTTCGATTTAACACAAGATGATTGATCACTTACCATTGCAAAATCTTGCAGCAAAGGTGGTGCCTATATCATTTTAAGTGTACAATCACAATGTATTACAAGAAAATTCTGTGAATTGTTTAATCGTTTATGATCTTTTTGGCTGATTGATCAAAATAGAATTTCTTTTGAGTCCATCCTCACCACATTGCTTTACTGATGAATACATGATACACTCACTTTACTCAAATGAAAAACTAAAATCTATAATTATGAAATAGAAATGACAATTTTCACGTGTGTATGTATATATTGTACAGTCACAAATAATAGTTATTATGTTTTAATAATTATTGTACTTTCTAAATTTCTTAGAAAAAAAGTAAATAAATAAATAAAAATGTAAAAGAATTGAAAGTCCAAAATAAATATTCCACAAGAAGTTGGAGTAATAGAGTTAGAATGGGGTAGCAGAAACCTGGGCTGGTCTCATCTGGCTAAGAATAGTCCTGTGGTCGGGCTGTGGGTTGTTAAGAGCAAGCCCATCATAGTATTAACTAAGTAACTGGTCACTTCTAAAACAGGGCACCAACTTCGGTAGTGGCTGGTGGAGGTCGAAGCGAGACAGAGGAGGCGCGTGCGAGCGAAGGAACGAGAGATTTAGAGGAAGGTGAGGAGAGGTCAGAGAGGGATTTGAGAGGGAGGGAGAGAGGTGAGTCCTGAAATTTAAGGTTTTCTTTTGAAACTTTCGATTCCATCGAAAAAGGTCAGCGAGCGGGTAAATTCATGGTTAAAATCACATGTTTCCAAAAAGCTTTAATCTTTCTTCTTTTCTCTTGTAAAGATCCAAATTTTGGTGAAAGATCCAAATTTTGGTTCGTGTAAATTGAGGAATTAACGTACGGTGAATTAGATTTTGGTATTAGATGAAGATGATGATGACGATGATGATGACGTTTGTTTGTGAGAAAGAGGTGTGCTTGTCATGTGCAGGGAGCGACGAGGAAGAGGAAGAGGAGTGTGAGAGTTTTAGAGAGAGAGAGAGAGAAGAGGGTTGTTAGCCATCAGAGAGGTTCGAGAGCGATTTACTCTACTTCACCTGGTTTTTTGAGGGTTTGGGTTTCTCCATCTCCGTTTCTCTGATTCCCCTTTTGTCTACTGCGCAAATTGCTCTTAATTCCTCATGGAGCGAAAGCTTGTGGTTAGTTTTTCGTCGTTGCACTTTGCAAATAATTGATGAAGTTTGATTTTTTTATGTGGGTTTGATTGATTGATATGTTCTTGAGTGATTGTGTATTGTAGGTTCTTGGCATTCCTTGGGAAGTGGATACAGAAGGTTTAAGAGAATATATGAGCAAATTTGGGGAATTAGAGGATTGTATTGTCATGAAGGTTGGCCATTTTCACTTTATACCTTTAAGAACTCCAGCTTTTGCATTAATTGGTTTGATAAATATTCATGTTTGGACGACTGTGCTTTACTCTAATGATTTGTTGGACAGCATAGCAGCTTATTATATATATATATATATATATATTGTGGATATCTACATAGCACCTTATATTTGTGGACACCAGGCTTGTATTTTTAAGTTGTGCTTGAATTTACATTGCAACTTTTGTATGCATGTTGTTGAATTTTTTTTTTTTAGGTTTTATACATGCGGACGTCTTGCTTACTTTTGAATTTGCTTTTATAATGTTTGATTTCTGGTATCAATATTCTTCTTCACCCGTCTTTTGGTGGGCTGGGCTTTACAGCTTGAAATTATGATGCTGCACTTTAGGAAGTATCTTGTCCTAATATTGCATGAGGCCATTTGGTTTAGTGGATGAAATGCTTCACTTGGGAAGTGTTTATTGCACAGTAGCATATGGAAACCATTGACGGTGAATGCTATAAAAATTAATAACTTGTGAAAGGCTTATATTTACCATGGACAAAGTGATATTGAAACCATTATAAGCATGTTTACTATCATTTTTCATCTACCAAACCTTTAACAAGAGGGACTTTCTTTCTGGAGCTAAGTAATGCTTTGGTTCTAGTTTCTTAGCTGTTTGATAGCTTGAAATTAAATTATTTGTTGTTCTGGTGTTGGGATCAAAAATTTGTGTTGGCTTAGTGGAGTGCTGCTGTTCCTACCTAATGCATTTGTTAGTGCTTACTGCAATTAGCAGCATTCTAGGCAAGATAGAAGTAGATATTGAGAAGTTTAAGATCTTAAGGTTGATATATCCTCCTTGGATTTGAACCTCATTTGTGACAGAGTTATGATAATCTAAAATATTTAGATTGTTGCAGGCAACAGATGTACAGCTTGGTTGTTGCACTTCATAATTGTGGATTATTGATATTAATACATCAAAAAATTTTTGTGGGGATAAATTCATTGTTTTTCATTGCATTTTCAGGAGCGGTCATCTGGTCGATCTCGTGGTTTTGGATATGTGACATTTGTGTCAGAGGAAGATGCCAAGGTTATTATCAGCTCTTTTGTGAAATGGAGCTTGTTTCCTAAGTTGACATGCTTTTGACATTTTTGTTTTAACAGAATGCACTATCAAGCGAACATTTTCTTGGAAAAAGAATGTTGGAAGTAAAAGTAGCTACTCCAAAGGTTTGATTTCAAAATTGTGAACCAATTTTACAACCTTCTATCTTTGTCTTTTAAGAATTTATGGATATTTCATATGCCGATACAATGTAGCAGCACTTGTATACCAGTTACTTGTTTCATTTGGCAGGAAGAAATGAGAGCCCCTGCGAAAAAAGTGACCAGGATATTTGTTGCCAGGATAGCACCAGCTGTGACTGAAGCAACTTTTCGTAGGTAAAGGATCATGACATGGCCAGGGAGATCTTTTTCTTGTTTTTATCATTGCATATTATTTATTAAGTCAACTGTGGAATAGGCATAATTGTATATACCCTTCTTGTTTGCAGTCATTTTGAGAAATATGGCGAGATAATAGATCTATATATGCCAAAGGTCGTCTCTATATCTATTTCTCTATTTCATTTCACACTGCTTGCTTACACCAATAAACAGTTGTGGTTTTTCTCCCCTGTTATTTTAACAGAGTATTTGTTAACTGATTCTGTGCACAGGATCATAACTCAAAAACACATCGTGGGATAGGATTTATCACATTTGCAAATGCAGGTCAGACCACTAATATCATTGTTTTGCATGCTCTGATGTCATTCCTACATGCATCCTTTGCTTTGTTTTCCATATTGTGTACAGTCCTTTGGCTTTTGATGGTTGCTAATCCCCCTCTATTATTCTCCCTAAACAGAATAAAAAGAAAGAATGGTTGCTTTCCCAACTTTTTCTTTGGAAATTGCATTTGTTTTCTGTCATCTTTATGTTGCAATTCATGGGAATAATCCCTTTTCCATGCTGCAGATTCTGTGGACAATTTGATGGCTGAATCACATGAATTAGAAGGTTCTACTGTAGTTGTTGATCGAGCAACACCAAAGGCATGTTCTAACATATCTACCTAGTTTTATGCCCGTGATTGAATGCTCTTCCTCTTAAATTATAACTTAAATTGCATTTGTTAGTTCCAGGATATGTAAATTGCAATAGCCCTTGACAAGTTCTACATTCAGAGGTGAAGTTAATGTTAACTCTGTACTGTCAGGAAGATGATTTCAGGCCCGTAGGAAGAATGTCTCATGGTGGTTATGGTGCATACAATGCATATATTTCTGCAGCAACTAGATATGCAGCACTAGGAGCTCCTACCTTATATGACCACCCGGGCTCATTTTACGGAAGTTGGTGCAATTACAAATTATGTTCTTGATTGTTCATTCTATTAATGATTTCTATATTTATTTCTCTTTTCATTGGGTAGGGGGAGAACCTGCTAGAGGGATGGGCAAAAAGATCTTTGTTGGCAGGCTTCCACAGGAAGCAACTGCAGAAGACTTGCGCCAGTATTTTGGTAGATTTGGCCATATATTAGATGTTTATGTTCCAAAGGTATGTTGCAGTTACTTTACTGTAATGTTGAGTCATAATTCTGAGTCAGCCTGATGAACATTGAAAATACTCCCCAAGAGTAGGACCCAAAGAGGAGTGGTCATAGAGGTTTTGGGTTTGTAACATTTGCTGAAGAAGGTGTAGCAGATCGTGTGTCTCGAAGATCCCATGAGATATGTGGGCATCAGGTAGTCCATGAAACTTCTGTTTACCTAGCCTTGCCATAACACAAAATCATACAAAAATCTGCCAAGGGTTTTCTTTTTTTGGTGGATGATTTTGATGATCTAAACTTTCGATCTAGGTTGCTATAGATTCAGCCACACCTCTTGATGATGCTGGCCCTAGTGGAGCGTTTATGATGAATGGCCCTGAACCTTTTGGGGGCTATGGTGGTCCTATGCGCAACTTTGGTAGGATGTATGGAAGCCTGACTTTTGATGATGTAAGTATAGCAACGGATAAAGAGAAAATTGAAAAATAGCTCAAGTTTCCTTACAGCTCTTCACTTATTTTCGTTCGTATAGAGAAGATAGATGTTATAGTAATGGATAACAGAATGTGTCTCGCATAGCATAATGTTAAATAACTCGTTATTTGCCATGCAGTGGGGTTATGGCATTGGGAGTGCTAGACCTTCGAGAGCAGATTGGAGGTATAGACCATATTAGCCATGCGCACGTGGCCTCCAACAATGATCAATTGGCCCTACGATTGTAACTGGTTTACAAGGAGATGAGGGCAAGTGCTAGGTTTAGGACCGGAATTACCTCTGAATAATTTGAACTGTTTAATGTTAACAAACTGTCTTATCTGCTGAACTTCTTGTGTACTGTAGTATCATTGTGGTCCTGCTCAATATGAGAAGGAATCCAAAGATTACATGTGGGTTTGTGCTGGAGCCTTGCCATTTCGGCTAGTGTATTTGTTCTTTGTGCTATAATGACGAATGGGACATTTGGAGTCCTGCACTGTGTCATTTACCAACTTTGCTATTTTGATGCATGTCATTTGCAACTACAGACACAAGACTTTAAGAAACAATTCGAAAAAAAGAAAAAGAAGTGTAACAAGAAGCAAAAAGACAACGGAGCAACTGGTGACGTTAAATGTGCTAGGTATCTCCTTGCTTTATAAATTTTGGTCAGGCTGGAATCTTGTCCGTAATGATCGCTCTAGTAAGTGTTGCGTTGAAGGCCTTGCGCCTGTAACCAGCAAGCAGTTCAGGAATCCCAGGGACAAACATTTCAATAGTGCTTTTGAAGTTGAGGTCTTAAATCTTACTGATTGGTTTTCTAAATTAAACAATTCAGGATGATTCTACATGGATTAAAACAGCTCAAAGAATTTGCACGTATAGCAAATTTCTGAATACAGAGGTGTCAGAAAAACACGGTTCTATACAAAACTTGAACTTGGGCTACGAGATAGAGCCGCCAGGTAGGGAGAACAGAGCAGCAGGATATGGCCTGAACATCATCAAGCATAGCTGAGAAAACAGCTGCTTAACGAACGGAACTGAGCAAGCTTGTGGAGAAATGGAAACTTGTGGGACGTCTTCGGAATTTGGTGATCTTTAGGAACCAATATCGAGCTTCTCATCTCCTCAGCTCTCATCTCAGCACTTCTCAATTTACTCAATATCTTATCAATGGATGATGATCTCTTCTTTTCAAGTTTCATCTAAGCATTAGAAAATAAGTTCCAAATATATGAGAAGGGAGTCCATAAACATGAGAGTCTAGTTGGAACCAAAATAAAATAAAATAAAAGGAGCTTTCAAACGCTATTCAACAACTAAATGTTACAGTGCTACATGAATATAACCAACCTCGAGTTTTCTTACTGCTGCTTCTGCTTTCGCCTTCTGTAAGTTTTCCCATGCAGTAATCTTGGCTTCCTCTCTTTGTAACCTGCAGGCGAAATGACCACAAAAGGTCAAAGTTTCATAGAGTATATTCGGATTGGGTAAGCTTCAGTGGACATAAAAAACTTTACATATGGTAAGATTGCAACGTCTTTGGTCAAAACATCTTGGACTTTTTTACTTCTTTAAAGCGATTATCATGCGTCTCAGAGTTGACAAGAATCTTTTTGCAGTACAATAGATACTAGGCTTTCTCTACCTCTTAAGTCACAAGACTTACTTATTGGCATTTTCATTATCTATCAAAAAACTGAAATAGACTTCCATTGATGAAGAATGAGGCTATGACTTGTGGTTGCATAGGTTAAATTCAATTCCTTCCCCAAGGTCATATGGCTGCTTGTGTTTGGAGTCTAGTTCATAACCTTTCGGTGTATCACGGAATAGATCAGGAAAATACTTCCTATCGTTAAAAGATGGTTCATAAATTTGTGCTGTTCAATCCATTTGTTTGATGAAAACTACAAACTGAAAGTCCTGGGAAGGCTGTCCAAAATAAAATGCAGAGATTAACACATACATGGAAAAGTCTGATGCTGCATCTGAAATATCCCAAGATGACTTCCTAGCTTGTCTGTAATTTTCCTTGTAGTCCTTTAAACCTGCTGATCCTTTATTGCTTATGCAAAAAGGTCTTTTTGACCATCTATTAATCATGGTGGATCTTTTGTCGACACGCACTTCCCTCACTTCCATTTTAGATGTGTTGTCCTTCTGAGACTCCAGTTCTGGAGGGTTAGTAGGTGGAGATGAGGATCCTGTTGTAGATGAGTGATTGGTGCCTTCAGGACTCATCTGAGTTGCCATGTCCCTTCTTGAAATGTCACGCGATATCAGACTTTGTTCATTATTCACGTCGTCAAGTTTCTCATCTGTAAATTAGATTCAACAAGTGAGCAGCTAACATCAGAATAAAATTGTTATGTTAAAGCTGGAATCTTGAAATATGTACAGAACTCAGAAACAAGGAATGGACAAAAAGGCATCATAATGAGCCAGTTGGTTCTTCTCAAGACTATCCTGTGGAAACTCCGAGATGTAGACTAACTTTCACATTCCATAGCTCCAAAAGAGAGGGATAAGAGAAGAATTGAGAATATTTCGTTGATTATATACATCAACTCATGCTTTGTATTTTCTTCTCAACTGTAAATGCTCATGAAATATATTTCCAAGGCTTAACACGTCAAGTGATTAACTCCACCAAATTGGTTATTAGTTCACTATCATTCTCTAATCTCTACAGAAGCCATACCTTGAGAGCTAGGCAACGAACATTCGTTCACCACGTCTGACCAAGGCAGACTAGCCACAGTAGCATGTCCATCATTTCCAACTCCTCCATAACGGATAGCAACTCCGTTGGGCATCAAAACTCCAGTCGAAAACGGAGTTTTCATGAAATTCTTCAAAGAAGCGCCATCAAAAATCTGCAAAGAAGGCGAGCAATTGGAATATTTTCCAACCCCAGGAGGCACAATAGGCCCACTTTTCGACTTGGGACGTCTTTGAAGCCGAGATTGAGAGGTACCAACATCGTACCCAAAAACAGGACTGCAGATCCACCTTTCAGCGTCATCCCACTTGGAAGGCAATGCCCTGCCACTATAAAAAGGCCTCAGTACACCGATATGCCTCCTGTCGCCGCGTGATTGACGTGGTACCCTCTCTGAGCACCACCCTTTATCCTGATAGCTTGATACACCTGGACTGGGAAATGTACCTAAACTCTCGGAAGAAATTAGATTCTGCTTCATCCCTGCAACAAATAACACTAATCTTGAAGTGGGACTTTTTTCCAACTTGATTATGAGCTGCAAGAGTATACAAACTTGTGGTTTAGTTGGTAAATAACAGGAAGACTCCTGTTTCCGAGTCCATGGTTACCGTTCAATGTGTGTACCGGATAGATTTCTTTGGTTCTAAGATATAGATATGTCCTGGGGACTATTTGAGAATGGACAAAAGTTGTGTAGGGAGAGGCAATGATGCTTTCCAAGAACTGACAAAAAATGTGTGGGACGATGCTTTCTGCAATAAGGGGGCAACGATGTAGACGAATTGCATTGATAGTGATCTGATGGGTCAATCTTTGCTGAACGCATAGATAGTACAAGGTGTTCTACCACCTTTTGAATGGTGAGAGCTCTCTGGAGAAAGACAAAGTAACATGTAATTCTTGTTCCTTCATTTTACTTGAATGCTTGTGTTACAGACAAGAAGATGACAGTTATCTGCCTATTAGCTAGTGATCAAGTTGTTGCTAATTTCTCT
Source organism: Erythroxylum roigii (assembly GCA_027576455.1). Taxonomy (NCBI): domain Eukaryota; kingdom Viridiplantae; phylum Streptophyta; class Magnoliopsida; order Malpighiales; family Erythroxylaceae; genus Erythroxylum; species Erythroxylum roigii. The sequence continues at coordinate 22,775,889 of JANZXV010000210.1, read as the reverse complement.
TATGCACATGAACCTTTTTTTTAAATCTAAATTATTGTTGTTTTTTGCTGAATTAGGCCTGGCCTGAATTCAACATTCGCCTTTGTTTTCGGCTCAAGAGTACAATTATTGCAGAGACTTTGCCTCGTGGCAGGAAATTGACCTTTTTTAAGTCACTGTGCACACCAGCCGTCCTTTACTCCTGCAGGTCCATAACTACAAAGGAGGTGACATCTCCATCAGAAATTGAATCTACTTAAATTCTTGATATGAAGTGTTGCATAACAAATGGGATAGAAGATATGTACTTTCTTTTAAATAATTACCGGCATACAGTTTTCTTGTTAAATCTTTCTACGGATCCATCATAATTTTTTTGACATTAAATTACACAAATTTTTTAGGAGTAAAAAAAAATCAATTTTGATAATTTTATGATCTATAAATCTATTATTTATTATGCAAGAATGACCTTTTAGTTAAAAAAATAACAATATTAGTATGGAACTATTCATTATATAGATAGTACAAGATTTTTACGTCATTTATAGATTATAAAAGAACTTATATCAATCGTTTTTAATGGATGCTGAAATTTTAAAATATATAATTAAAATTTTTGTAAGTTAAAAATATTATTCGTTAATTACAAAAAAAGTTGACCTTACATAAATTCCTAGCTCGTCCCTGTTCGTCCTAATCATAATTCATTTACTTGAACATATTGGAATCAACTAATTTTAAAGGATAAATACAACTCTAATTATTATTGGCCACAAAGAATGATGATGGATACCATTCTAATTGTTTTTGTAGAATAAAGAGTAAAGAAGGAATGACGAAAGACTTTTTGTGTTTATGTTTATGCTCAATGTTATGTACATCTATCTATTTATACACTTTAGGTGAGTCCAACTAAAGAAAAAAATCAAAAGAGAGGAACTGTTGAAGAAAATGAGACATATATGTCTTAAAGTAACCATCGTAACCATAAAAGTTCATAGGTAGTGTTAGCTAGGGCTCAGTATTCTACTTCAGTGCTTGAGCGATAGACAATTGTTTGTTTCTTACTGCTCCAAGAAATAAGAGATGTGCCAAGAAAGAAACAATAGCTAGTAGTAGATCAGTGATCAACTGGGCCTCTAACCCAGTCTGTATTAAAGTATGCAAGTAAGTTCAATGAAGATGAATGACCGAAGTAAAGCCTATGAAATAGGCTTCCTTAATTGTACTAAAGTATACGGAGAACAAATGAAAGGTAAGTGGTGCGAGGTCCAAACATGAATTGATTGACAATGGGAACAACATGAGCAATATCTAGACAAGTGACAATAAAGTATATAAGACTACCAACTAGTTGTCGATAAAGTGTACTATCACTCAGAGGAGTTCCATCAATGGCAGAGATATGAACATTAGAATCAAGTGGAGTGCTAGCAATCTTAGTGTCAGTAAGGCCAGCACGAGAGATAGCTTAAGACAGGTAATAGCCTGAATCATCAGAAGATACTTCAAGGCCTAAAAAATAACTGAGGGGACCTAAATCTTTCATTTCAAATTATTGATAAAGATAAGATTTGAGAAGAACGATCATTTGAGTGTCATTGTTAGTTATCATCATGTCATCAGCATATAGAAGGAGAAGAGTGCACCCTTGATCTATTTTTCTAATAAACAAAGCATGATCATAAGAGCTTGAGGTAAAGACAATACAGTTGATGGTGGAGCTAAATTTAGCAAATCATGCTCGAAGAGCTTGCTTAAGACCTACAAGGCTTTATGAAGACAACAAACTTTATTAGGTGGATGAGCATACTGAGATAGAGGTTACATATATACTGCTTCATAAAGATCACTGTTGAGAAAGACATTCTTGACACTCATCTGGAACAATTCCCAATGGTTGTTGGCTACTAATGCAATAAGATTGCAGATTGAAGTCAGGCAAGCAATTGGAGTAAAGGTCTCCTCATAGTCAATTTCATATTTTTGAGTAAACATCTTTGTAACCAATCATTCTTTGTATCTTTCGACTGATCCATCAGCTTGAGTTTTGATTTTGTAGACCCATTTACAACCAATAATAAACTTATCTAGAGGTAGGTCAATTAAGTTTTAATTAATGGTGTTGGAGAGAGTTTATAATTATTTCGCCATTGCTTACTGCCATAAAGGATTAGAGCTAGTCTCACGATAGGAGTAAGGTTCATATAGAGAGACAACAGTAGAATAAACATGGAAACTTTTAAGATGAATAGATGGTTGACTTACTTGAGAGGATTGACAAGGGGGTTGTTGAGACTCAATAGATTCAGGTAAATGAATAAAAGAGGAAGAGCTATTTGGTAAAAATGGAGGATCTATAGCTGAAGAAGATATAATTGAATCAGGCATCAGTTATGTTAAACTGTTAAAGTTGTAAGAAGAACTTGTAGAAGAAATATTAGGAAACAAAGTTATGGTAGGGTTTTAAAAAATTATGTGAGGGTTCGCTAACTCAAAATTTTGATATTGTGGAAAACATTTTATGTTCCCAAAAAGTGACATGTCGAGAGATTCGAAATCTTTAAGATAGTAGATCTTAACATCTATCTCCTCTGTGCTGTATGTCATACCTATAAAACAACAAAAACGTGCTTTTGGTTCTATTTTAGTGTGCTCATGAGGTTACAATATAACAAAGTACACATATTTAAAAACTTTAAAAGACTAATAGTTAAGAGCACTGTAACACACCACTACCATAGAGCATGTACCTGAACATCCAAAGGACATTCAACAACATACCCTATGAGAATGACATGTTAGAGCAATCATATTCACTATTATAACATCATACAGAACATAAGAGATCATAAGTTCAACATTTCTCATTTAATTTTACAAACATCATTTACATTATCGTTACATCTCATAATCCATATATATACATTACAAAAACATCTGAGAGTTTATTGTTCTTTACAAAATATCTAGCATGAAATGAGATGCTAACAGAAACAATCTATCTAAACTCTTCAGACATCAGCTGACCAGAATTCTAGCCATTCCTGATTCCAAAATTGGCAATACTAGACTGCTACTAGATTACCTTAGAAGCTAGGTCTCCTCAGTACCTGAAAAATAACGTTGTAATTTTGATGAGTTTTGTGAACTTAGTGAGTGAACCATCATCGATGTGCTCATTCGAGTCAAAACATAACATCACAAGTATATAACTAAATTCACAAGTATATCACATTAGCTTGAATCAATTCCCATACAGTTTTGTATACCAAATCACATAATAAATCATATCACAATAAGCATATTATAATACAAACATGTCATATAATCTTTTCAGAACAATCCAATCTTTCACCTTAATCATTCGTATTATCAACATGCATATAAGTATTGCAGATCACTATATCAACACAATTTAGTACTTTTTGTTCACAAACATTCACGTGTACACAAATATAGCATAACATTATATCAACTCAATTTAGTCATTCTTTAAAATGATTCACATGATACATGTAAAGATATTTATGTAATGGACATGAGACTCCCTTTCATTTTTATTTTGTTGTGACCGAGCGCCTATTTAACTGTCTCATATCCATTGTGGATACTGGGCTCATTTCAAATACTATCTCGTATTCATTTTGCCAAGCTTATTAATCGTTGAGCCTGTGGCTCTGTGCATACATTTTTTAGCTTTAAGCTCTTTTTTAAGTTGATCACTCTAGTCACAACTTCTTTATCCAACTATGCATATCAATGTAATGAAAATGCATCAAATCACATATTGTGCTATTGATAACTCTCATTCAGTGTGCACAGTCATATAACACATTCATCGGATCTAAGTTTTGCATTCAACATATAGTTGAGAACATAATTTTCATATTCACATTCAATTTGCAAACACTTCCATTACAGTCTCGAATATCAAAGTCCTTAGACCATCAATGTCAGGAATTAACATAATCATATTAGTAACACTTCAAGATCTAACAGTTAATTAAGAACAATTCAAATATAGTGAGTAAACATCTAGGTTAACTCACAGTATGTTCCAGATAGATATTGCATTGATGAGCTAGCAATGTTTAGAAGTTGTCGGTCAATTTGTGTTTCTAAATCATGCAATACACATATATGTACACATTACTAACTTGTTTAATCAAATAAGTACTCAATCATACACATGTATATGTGTTATATTCAATGCATGCTTAATTGA
>JANZXV010000210.1:22719573-22731265 GCA_027576455.1 Erythroxylum roigii | reverse complement strand
AGGAAAAGGAAGATAGGATTTTTGGTGAATGATGAATGTTATTGAATATGAGGAATCATATGAATTGAGGTTGAGTGATGGATGAATTCCAATGAGAAGTTAAATGGTTTTGAATGATGCTGTAATAGAAGAAGTGAAGTTGGATAAGTTCCAAGTTTTGCATGAGGGTATAATGTGTATGCTATTTTCCAAGGGAAAACCATATCGATCTAGGTAGAATTTGACAAAATGGTCTTCATGAAAGTTGTAGTTCGTCTTTATAGCTTTCCAACGCTATAAAGTATGAAATTTTTGGATGTCGAAGTTGAGAGTTATGACCGTTTAAGTACGGGATGTTGCCTAGGATATTTCACCCGAAGTTTACACTTACAAGGCATGTCCGCGTTAGTTTGCACGGTCCGTGTTTTCCCCTCCAAACGACTGAATTTCATTTTGGGGTCTCAAAGAATTGTAGCTATAGATGTCTTCTTTCTAACCGTCTAAAAACAAAGTCAATCGGACACCTATAGTGAGAGTTATGGCGTTTGCACCAAGACATGTTCAATACGAGGAAGGTCATGAACATGTTGGATTTGTTTGGCCATAACGTCTTCGTCCGACCTCCGATCGAGGTGATTCTTGAAGCGATAGATTCCTAAGACATGATTCTATCTCCCCATGAAAATTGGTATCTTTTGGAGTTGATTTGAAAAATATTGATGGAAAGGAAATGAGGGATTAGTAAGGAGGGCATGATTGGTTATGAACATACTTTAGATTTTAAAGCATATCTTGAGCTATAGAGCTCTGAATGAGGTGGTTCTTATTTCTAAATAAACTAGAGACTAAGAGCTACCATTATGAAGAATTCAATTGTGATTATTGTGATTCCGCTGTGTGGCTCGCCCTTTGTGGCTTGAGATGTTATGAGAACGATATGGAACCGATGATGGCTTATGAGGGTTAAATGAATTAACCCTACAAGATAATATGTACATGTTTCATGATTTATGAAGAGTGTTGGAAGTTCAAAAAAAAAAGGAGTAATGACAAAGATCACGTTTCATGATTTTGGAAGAGTTGGATTCCGAAATCAAGCGGGATCCAACAGTAGGCATCATACATATAATTATAGGATAGTTCATTACCCTAAGAGAATCATAGGATAGTTCATTACCCTAAGAGAACATTCAACAACTTTAATGTCTAAAGGAAGTTTCGTCATTATGCATACACACAAAGAAATGCAAATATGTATCATCATCATTTATATAACATAGTGTGTCATTTTGTGGTAAGTTGGAACATATTGATGGATTTTGCTTTATAAAACAAAGAATGTTAAAGAAATGTTCAAAAGTGTAGGTTAAAATGAAGAAGGGACAAAACCATAAAGGAACCAAGCTTTTTTAATTTCTTAAAGCACATCGATTACCTTGATTTATAAGGTTATGGTATGTAATAGAGGTTGTAGTATTATTAAGGAGTTTATACATTTTATCTTGATGAATCTAACCTTCAATTGTAGTATTATTAAGGAGTTTATACATTTTATCTTGATGAATCTAACCTTCTTACCTTTAAGAAATTTTTGAAGATGTTATTGCATGATATAAGGAACTTAGCCTCTAAAATTAACCATTAAGACTTCTCGAATTGTTAACCAAGTGAGAAAGATGAGAAGGATGAGATGCAATAATGGACAAAGAATTTAAGAAAACTGCCAATTCAAATCTCTCATAACTAATGTTCAATATGATGTAATTATTAGTTTATAATTTAGAAATATATGATTAGTTACATTTATGTGTCAATTTGAGTATAAATCCTTAGTGATGATTATTTATTTGAATTATAAATAAGGTGTTTTTAAAGTATGAACCTTAGTACTTAGAATTAGAACCTATATGCAAAATAAGGTAATTAAGTTAGAATTTACATCAATTGGATTATTATTTCTATTAACTTTTAAATAAGGATAAATCTTGTTCAATTAGAGGAAAATTAGTTTTGGTTGATAGGAATTTTTAGGGACCTTTATATGATTAAATTCTTTAATTGATATTTAATTGGTTGATATATGCTTTAATAGTATTTTGTTAAAGTTTTGATGTTTTAATTAGAGTTTCAGAGACGATTTCTTAAACTTTCTAATTAATTGGCTAACTAATATCTTAGTGTGGTCGACCAATATCTTTAAAATTTACCCCTTTTTGCTTTCCAATTAGTTTGTTGGTTTTATGGTTGCCTTTATTTTTGATGATTCTAAAAGGGGGGAGAAATTTTGGGGAGGATTCAAGAGGAGTGATAGAATTTAAGGGTAGTGATTGTTTTATCACTTTTGTATTTTTTGCACTTTATATAATATGCTTGCGTAAATTTTATTTCTTTGACTTTGAATATCTTTTATGTTCTTGATATTGAATTATGCTCTTTGTATTGAATTATGTGTTTATGCACGAATTAAGGGAGAGTTAATCACTTTCTTGATATTTTTTTGTGTGCTTAACTTTATTATTGCTATGCTCTAATATCGCAAGTGTTTTGTCATAATCAAAAAGTAGGAGATTGATCAACCAAAGGGGTTTCCAGTTGATATTTTAATGATAAAAAATATAATTACTACTAATGTCTTTATTATTTTTATAAAAATCAATATTAAAACAAATAAAGTCAAAAGCTCAAGAAGATAAGCTATGAAATTGACAAAGAGAAATTGAAGTTTACAATCGATAAAATTAAGATCAAAAGAAGAACAAAAAAGATTAAGGCTCATCAAGGTTGTTATATATATTTTTATTATTTATGATCTCAATTTTTTAATTTGATGATCCAAAAGGCTCACCATGCATAATTATTTCATCTTACTTTATTACATAAGTCTTTATATTCATCAAGAGACATTTACATGAGTCTTTAAGAGGCATTAAAGCTTTTAATTTTAATATAAAAGCCTCTTAATCATTGAAATAATCTTTGGGGAACATTTTGGGAAGTGTTCTAATCATAATTGGATTTTTAAAAATTAGTTTTGATCATTTAAATTTTTTATAATCATATTTTTGGGTTGATTGGTTGACCTATATGGGTGGTTAGTAGTCGACCAATATAGGTTAAAGTTGTTAAATTTATTGAGAACCTATTATAACATTGGTAAATGCACTAGTTAACCAGTTTGTCATATTGGGTGACTAGTATAGGTTATTGATCGATGCACTAATTGACCAATCTATCATATTGATCAACTAGTATATGTTACTGGTCAACTAGTGTCCAACGGCTAGTAAATCTCGTGCCATAAATGTATAATGGTTTACCAGCACATCGAATATACCCACTATAATGGCTAATTCTTGGCTTTAATAACTATTTTGAGTCCTAAAACACTAAAAATGGGTGTTTTCTCATTGGTTTTGGTATCAAGAAGGTTTTGGGTGTTGTATACACATATTTCTAAGAGTTTTTCAATCATTTGAGGACCATTGTGTCATATTTGTGTGAGAGAGTAATTTTGAAGTTATCAAGTGAATAAGTGAGATGTTTTTTAGATATTGTTTGATTAAGTTATATTAAGCAATTTTCTCATATTCATTTATATTTAATGTTGTTAATCGAGTATATTGGTTAGAAAAATTGTTGAATTTTTTAAACACTCAATTCATCCTCTTTTGGGTGCCACTAGGAACTAATAGTTTTAAACAATTTTTTGATGATAACAAAACATAATTATTGATAAGAAGTAATATAAGAAAAAGATGTAGTCGTAAACTCAGTAAGATAATTTATGAAGCTGATAAAGATAAGTTGATATTTGCATTTGTTAAAGTGAAGATCAATTCAAGAACAAAAGAAGATGAAGGCACGTGAAATACATTATATATTTTTAAATGTTAATTATATTCTAATTTAGTCAATCATAAATATTTTGCATTACTTCATTGTATAAGTCTTTTCATTTATTAATATGCATTAAATCTTTTGGTTTTAAAATAAAAACATCTTGATCTTTAAAATACTATTTTAGGGGCATTTTGGAATTTTTTAAATTATAATTTCATTAGAGAAATCAAGTTTGAATATTTTATTTCATTAGAATCATGTTTTTAAGGGGGTTGGTTGACCAATATAGTATAGTGGTTGATCAAAATAAGTTAAATATGCAAAAAGTGAGTTTGTTAATATGGTCAACCAATGTCGCTACAAAGAATATATTAGTCATCTAATATAGCTATAGATTTTATGTAATGGCTAATATGTAATGGCTAATAAATTTTATGTATTGAATGCACATTGGTCGACCAAGGTAGGTTAAACTTATAACATGTTTATTTCTTGATAAATTGGTAAATCATTGTTGGTGTGTGTTCAATGAATATCCCTCTAAATGATACATTGGTCAACCTATATGCTTGAGTGGTCAACCAAGGTTTCAACAACTAGTGAATATATACATTCAATGCACATTAATAGACTAATATGCTACATTGTTTGACAAATGCTCTGCAACTAACTATTGTAACGACTAGTTTTTGGCTCCAATAATTAATAGGGATTCTAAAATTCTATAACTATATGTTTTCTCATTGGTTCTTATATAAAGAAGCATTTGAGTGTCTTTTACACATATTTCTATCATTGTCTCATATTTATATTAGTGAGCCTCTTTGAAGTTATCAAAGTAATAAAATAAGATATTTTAAATCGTAATCTTTAGTTGTAGTACTATATTATTGTACTTAGGAAATTTCAAGTGGTATTAAAGTTCTTCTTTATTGTGAAGAAAGATTGTAAAAGGGTTCCTCATTATTGATAAAAGATTATATAAAAGTTATTATTGACTTTAGGAGAAGAATTATAGTACAATTAAAAAGAGTTTTGAGAGTGGACGTAGCTAAAGGTTATTTGCTAAATCTTTGCAAAATGGTTTGCATTCTCTATTCCCTTTTCTCTTTAAATTATTATTCAATTTTTGATTGATTTATATTAAACAATTTCTTTATCCTTATATATATGATTGTTGTTAAATTAAATTGATTCGTTAGAGATTTTCATTAAGTTTTATAAACACCTAATTCGTCCCTCCTTTTGGTGATATTAAGTACTAATAGAAATAAAATATAGCCATTATAATAACCAGTAACAAAAGTATTGGTAAACAATGTTGGAATATTAGATGATAGACTTATAAACTTATAGTACACATTATCAAAAGATAATAGTTGACTACACTACTATATTGGTTGACCTATCTATCCAAAACCTTAACATTGGTTGCTTAAATCGCCATATTGGAGGATCACATATCTTAAAACAAGTTTTTCAAAGCTTTTCAAGTTCTTTCAAACATCAAATGCATTATGCTAACAAAATTTTGATCTAAACATATTTTAAAAGTTCTCCAAGAGTATTTTGATATCAATAGGGTTATCTTAAAAACCTTTCCAAAATTTTCTCTTGACCATAACAATATATATGTAATATGATCAAAGTGCAAACGATCATGTAATGATTGAACCCATAATTTATTAAAAATTTTAAGATAACGTTATCAGAACAATTATAATGATTTACTTAGATTTTGTTATGTCAATTCCTTCTTATTATAGTTATTCACTTTAATTTCTTTAAAGCTCTCTTAAGTTGCGTATGTGTTTTGTTTTGTTCATTTTCTTTATCATTTGATTGATTAATTAATTAAATTAGTTCCTTTACTCTTTTCATCCAAAGTTATGAGTATCATTCCATACCAGTCAGAGAATGATACTCAAAATGTTGGTATTATATAGGTTACAGATATCGGGTGGTATCGGTTTGTACCGATTGGTACTTAAAATTCTAAAAACAATTTAGAACCCAATTGAAAATTTTAAAAGTTAGGGACTAAATTAAAAAAAAAAACTTAAACTAAAACCAAATCATCTATTCTCTCCACCACACGCCTGTTGATTCCTCCACCACTCGCTGTCACAACTCTCCACTGTTTTGCTTATTGATCGTTGCTCTCCACGCATTGCCTATGCATCCACTGACTCTAGTTAGCTAATCCACGATGCAAGATCTAGAATCCAAATTCATCTGCACTAGGTTAGTTCTTGCATCGTGGATTAGCTAACTAGAGTCAATGGATGCATAGGCGATAACCTGACCCAACCTATGACCCGACCCGACTCGACCCACATTACTCATTAACTTGGTTGCAATTTTTTTTATTTTAGGTGGTTTTTTTTTTGCTTTAGATTTCAATTGCATTGTGTTTTGATTGTGTCTTGTGTGTATTGTAAATGGTTTATAAAATATGCATTGGGCAATTTAAGCTTGGAAGTTGGAATTAGTTGTGTGAATTGTACATAGTTCAATAAAATTTAGGCATCGTGAATTCATGAGAAAATGAGATCAAAATAATATTGTGTATGGATGATGATGAAGAACATTTAGGCATTGTGAATCGCGTATCGTTCATGAACAAGTCATCTCATTTGTTATATTAATAATCATAAAAATGATATCAACATTAATTTAATAAATTGTTAATTAATTTATATGTAACATACAATTTACTAATTATTTTTTGTATGTAAAAGTAACATATGATTAATCATTTAAATATAAGATTTAATATATAACTAAATCATTTAATATATGTCATTAAGTTAAGAAAATTAAATGTTTGCATTTTATATTATTTATTGTTTTCATTAGAAAATAATATTACAAATATTAATCCTGTCTTATAGGTAGCAAATACACATGCATCATCTTATCTTATGAATAGTTAAATACATAGTAGAAAATAGTATGTGAATTTAAGGGAGAATACTCATTACTCAACTTAATGTGAAATTGTGAGCGTTTAAATCATTTTTTATATGTGTTTTATTATAAAGAAAAGACATTTTTTCAATGTGTGTTACCATTAAAAAAAAGTACGATAGAGTTTATCAAGAATCTAGATATGCTTATAATTGAATATTGAATTTTTGTAGTTATATAATGATATTGTATACAATAATTGTATTTTTTAATATGAATTTATTAATTTAATTTTGGCATATGTCTTCATTTATGTTTTTAGATAAATGTAAGGGAGGTCAAATACTCTTGATAATTTAGTCGTTTCATAAAGATTTAATGATCCAGCTTGGACTCATGCTAAATTAGTTCTTAGAATGAGAATAATACCATTTATGTGCGTTGCAATAAGCATTTGAAAGGTGAAGTAATCACCATATCAGATAAGCATTTAACTGTGATCAGAGGTTAAGTAGGGTCTTGTAAAAAAGCGAGTAATGACGTGAAATGACAAATGAAGACTTCACTTAAAGCATATCAACATGAAAAAGATATAACACAAAGGCTAAACTACAAAATTAGTTATGGAAGTTTTTTTTTCGATGGTCAAGATGGTAGTGGGGATGTTGAAGGTGGTGGTATTCCTACCTAACAAGAAGGAAATGTTGCACCTGATGTGAGGAAAAGAAGAAGACATGTGATAAGTGCTTGATTGACAATATATTTACTCCCTAAAGTTTAGTGATTAATGTCGTGTTGTACTTAAGAAACTTATTTTGGTTCATATTTTAATTTAGGTACAAGTTGGAGGAATAAGAGCAAATTTGAGCTAAAACATATCCTTGGAGTCATCCTATTGATGTTCAATCTTATTTATCTTTGTGGAACAAGAAGGAGATGAATCATGGTGAAGATGAGACAAAGAATAAAGGAAATGAAGTTATTGCAACTTACACGACTATGTATGGGACCATGTCACTGGAAGCATGTAGGAGCTCGAAGATAACATTTCAGCCACCTCTACAACTTACACGATTGTTTGTGGACTTACACGTTTATGTAAGTGAGCTACAGGGTCATGTAAGTTGCTATGTGGCTTATTATAAACATATAATTTCATGATTCTTGCACTTTTTACACATATAATCACCTACGAGCCTATATAGCTAACCATGTATTATGACCGCTAATTTTTACTATAAAAGGGCATTTAAGAGGCCAAAGGAGGCATAAAGAGTTTAGAAACGAAAAGGGAGGCAGATTCCTTACCTTTTAGAGAGCTATGAGGAGCTAGACTTCATCCTTACGATTCAATGGGCATATTAAGGTTGACAAACATGCTTGGGCAGTTTTTAATCTATTAGTGTTGTTCACACTTTCTTTTTGTAATTGATTATATTATTCTATGATTAATGATCTGGGATTTATTTACGAATGATTTAGATATCTCAAATAGATTATTTATGTATAAACCTATCGCCAAAATCTAGATTATAATACATAATCGTTGTAACTTTTATTCACTTGTGGTAAACTAATGGTCGTGCATCATTAGGAATAACATAACACAGGTTAAATAACTTGAGCTTATGTATTTTTTACTTAGATTAACCTACTTTTCTTATTTTGTAATGAAATTATTACATTAATTCTAGATATTGTATTTTAGGGCCTAATAGCTAGACCTAATTAAATGTTTGTTTTAATTAGATACAATATAAGGGAAAACTATAATTAATAGAGCATGTTTCTAATCTACAATTAATAGTTTCAAGGAGAGGTTTGAGAACAACATAACGATTGATTGTGCACATTCACGTGAAGGTCGACATTGAACCATGAATTAGATTCAAAACCCATTGGCTAATTTTACTAATTTTATATTCTTTGAATTGATTAACATTTAATAATTTAGTTTTACATTATTTTTTAAATTTTATTTAACCAAAACTTCATTAACCCTGAGCACTAGTTTATTCATTACAAAAGTTAAACACACTCTCTCTAGATCTGATCCTTACTCACCACTATTACAAATTTAGTTTTACAGAGTTAGGTTTTATTTTCTAATGTGTTTGACACACATTAAGAATTTAATGATCTAACTTGGGCTCATACAAGATTGGTAACTGAAATGAAGAACCATACTATTTGTGTGTATGACAACAAGTATTTAAAAGGTGAGGGAATCATCAAATTAATGAAGCATTTAGCTAAAATCAAAGTTGAAGTAGACCCTTATAGAAAAAGTGAGTCATGACGTGAAATGACAAATAAAGGCTTTACTTAAAGAGTGTTAGTATGAAAAGGATAAAATACAAAGGCTAAACCACGATATTGGTTGTAAAACATTTCACTGAAATAAAAACTAATCAAGTCACAAAATAAGTCAAGAACAATTCCTAATTTGAAATGAGAACATCATCAACATGTACAACATTCTCAATCCCAGTTCATACATCAAGATAAAGGAAATTAACAAAAGAAAGAGAGAAAAACTTGATTGGATTGGTCTAGAGTTAGCTGGACAGCTACCGCTCCTCTTTCTCCCTTCTTGCTCTTCCTTGCTTCTTTCTCAATTTGGTAAGATAGAGGCGTCCCTTTTTAGAGTCCTTTTGTTCCTTTATATCTTAGGGTTAATTTAAGGCTTACCTAGGTCATTTTGTTCTAAAAATACCCTCCAAACATTAAAACAAATGGAGAATCTCGTGTCTAGCGAGTCTCTATCACAATGGTGACAGGGGTGTCATGATCGTGACCCAGGATAGAACTCCTCTGTCACAACCTTGACACTTCAGTCATGATCTTGACCCCTGGGGAGGAGTCTTTTGTCACGACCATAACACTCATGTCGCGATCGTGACCCTGCCTTTTAGCCTAAGCATACTCTAACTTCCATCAATCTTCATTTATCTGGGTACATTCACTAACAAACACATCAAAACACCTTAAGAACATAAGATTAAGGTTAAACATCATGCCCTATACCACATAATACTTAAAAGCATAAACAAACAATCACATTAACATAATTATAAGCCTACATATGCAATAATCATCTAATCAACACCTATAAACCCACTAAAACACCTTCTAAAACATAATATAGACTATAACTATCACAAAGCATGTATAATTATTTTGTATTGGACTCCTTGAGCTACACATTGCATTGATATGATGTTAGAACAAATAGGAGATTTTAGATCTTTTTTTATCATTAATGAGACTACATAGAAAGCAAAGAAATTGACCAAGTTTATATATAATCGTGCATGGGTCCTAAATTTGATGAAGAAGGATCTCACTAATGGTAAGAATTTTGTATCATCCTGCTATAACAAGTTTTGCAACTAATTTCTTATCACTTCGTTATTTTGTTTTGATGAAGAATGAGTTAAGGCAAATGTTTACAAATATAAGTGAGTCACATCACGGTGTGCTAGTTCTAATGATGGAGTTGAGATTTATAGAATTATACTTGAACATTATAAATTTTGGTTCCACTATTAATCTGTAATCCGAGTTTGTGAGCCTTTAGTGAAAGTACTTTGTCTACCTAATAGTGATGAGAAAGCAACAATAAGTTATTTTTATGATGTCATGGAAAGGGCGAAGGAAGCAATCAAGGCCAACTTAAAAAATAGGTCTTCTTTGTACACACCTTATCTTGTAGTCATCAATGAAAGATGAGAAAGACAGCTTTATTCTTCGTTTTTTGTTGTTAGGAAATTTTTGAATCCTAATGTATATTTTAGACTAAATTTTACAAAAAAAAGTTGAAGTTAATAGGAGAATATTATTAATTATTACAACAATTGTTGCCTATGAGAAGATGTAAGATCTTCTCAGCTCACAAATGGAGGTTTATAAGGATACTTTTGATATTTTTAAAGTGCCCATTGCTATATGTCAAAAAGACAAGCTTAATCAAGGTATATTTTTTTCACCTTTGTTACTTGTTACAAATTAATTATCATTTTATTTTTGTTTATGATATTAATTTTGTTATTTTACAGTTACTTGGTGGGACCAATTCAAGAGTAGTGTTCCAGAATTACAAAGATCTGTTATTCGAAATCTGAGTCAATACGTGAGTACAATAGGGTAAGAAAGGAATTGAAACACATTTAAATTCATCCATTCCAAGAAAAGGAATATATTGGAACATAAAAGATTGAATGACTTGATTTTTATTTGATACAACTTAAAACTTGGGGAAAGTTGTGTTATTATCATTGCTAAGTTGAATATAATTTCTTATAATTTCTGAATGATCTAATTTTATTTGTTTACTAGGAATCTTAATAGAACAAGTAGTTCTATAGATCTAATTTAACTTGACCATATCGATCTTTTAGTAGATTGAGTTTCTGAGGAACCGAGTTTGATGGATGAAAGTGACTTGGAAGATATCTTAGATGGAAAAGTATTGACATATCATTTGATGTGATGAATTTAAATGATAGTGATAATGAGGCTCCTCTCAATGATGATGATTTTGTATCAAATGAGAATTGATGCAATTAGAGCAGATATTCAATTAAATGAAGTTGTAGGTTTTTATTTCTCCTCTTATTTTAATTTCACTTATGTTTGACGTATATGTTAAATTCTATATATGCAATATAGATATAATTGTAAATGTTTTGTTTCAGGTTTCACTTCTAATTAGTTGTTTTCTCAACACAAACTTTTGTTGTAAATTGTAATACTTAGAGAGTTATGGATATTTATTATTCTTTTTATTTGATGTTTCTATGTAATATTATCTATTATAGGATAAAATTGTAACATTTTAAGTACTTTATATTGTCCTTAATTTTATATTTGTATGATCTTTTTTATATTAATTGTGGTTTATATTTGTATGTCAAATATGTGAAAGTAATATTAATAGCAATTAATAGATTGTTGTTATTTC
>JANZXV010000210.1:22663824-22675393 GCA_027576455.1 Erythroxylum roigii | reverse complement strand
AGAACTTACCTAAAACCTTGAATCTTTGCTTTTTCCCTTGATTTTTCCTCCCTTTTTCTTCTTCTTTTCTTCCTCTCCTCTTCTCCTCCACGCACCCTCTCTTCTCTTCTCCAAGGTCCACGACAATGCTCACTTCCCTCTCACACATTTGTCTTTTTATTTTCCTCTTGGGACTTCCCATAATGCCCCTCACTTACTAAGCTCTTCCAACTATGCCCTTAGTCACTTCTTAACTAATCTAACTAACCCTTTCCCATTTGGTTTCTACCCAACTAACAAATTAACTAACTCTTATCTCATTTAACACACTTCATTAATTCTAATCCAACTAACATACCACATCAATGCTAATCTCACCTAACACTTAAATTCCAAATTCAATTTCTAATCAAAACAAATTCAAAATTTTCATACCACAAATTCACACACAATTTACCAATTAAACCATTTAAACAATTGGGACAAGGTCTAACAACACCCCACACTGAAACATCACACTATTCCTAATGTGACAAAAAAAAGTAAAAGAGGGATCTAGGGCAAAAGAAGAAAATTAACACGAACAAGGACAAACATTAAGACTAAAAGAAATTAAACTGCATGTAGTACAAACAATAAAAAGAATAGGGAAAGAAATATGATACGAAAGTGTGGTGGTAGCTGTGTCGATGTGGTGTGAAGCATGACAATAAGCATAGTGTTCGAAATTGAGGAGTAGAGACAACTGCGAGGAAGACAAACAGAAGAGATTAAAAAGAAGGCCTATGCACACAAAGCAAATAGATTAAGTCAAGTTTCACTAAAAGAAATAACAACTAAATTGGAAGGAAAAACGAAAATGATATAGGTTGCTTCCCATTTAGCGCTTCTTTATTGTCTTTTAGCTAGACATCTCAACTGTTACGCTCAAGGTGGATTGTCTAAAGTGATTGATTCCCCTGTTGTCTTCTCTTCACGGGTCTTCTTCTCCAGAAATTTTCCAACCTCTCCCACAATTGCATCATCCAGCAATTGACAGCACTTATCAATCTCCCTCACCAATCTCAACTTATTTTCTTCTTCTTCCTGCAACACAAAATCAAAGTCTACAGGATTAAACTGACCAACACAAGAGCATTCTTCATAAACAGTAGTTGCAGGAACAAGTTCAACATTAAAGATTGAGAATTCTATTGTTTCTCTTAAAACATTCATGCTCAGCTTTCCATTTTTGACATCAATCAAGGTATTAGTAGTGGCCATAAAAGGCTTCCCTAGGAGTATGATATGCTTATTCCCTTGTTGTTTAACCTCCCCTATGTCTAAGACCACAAAGTCCACAGGAACAATCAATCTGCCAACCTTCACCAACACATCTTCTATTATTCCTTTTGAATAACGGATTGACCTATCAACTAATTATAAGCTCATATTAGTTGGTCTTAATTGTCCTAGATCCAGTTTCTCATAAATAGATTGAGGCATAAGGTTTATACTCGCCCCAAGGTCAAGCATACCCTTAACCTCATCACCGTTACCCATTGATACTTGCACAAGAAAACTCTATGGATCCTTCAATTTAGGGGGTAATTGCTACTGTAGCACCGTACTTGCAACCTCTGAAACTATCAACTTTTCATTTGGCTCGAACTTTCATTTCTTGGTGCTTAGTTCTTTGAAGAACTTCATATAAGCTGGAATGTTTTTTATCACAACTAACAAATGTAGGTTAATATTAACTTTGGAAAACATATTATAAAGATAAGAAAATTGCTTATCTTTTTTCGATTCCTTAAGGCGGCTCGGATATGGGATCGGTGGTCTATAAGGATTAGTCACCTTATGCAATCTTGGTTCTTCATTTCAGTTAGTTGCATTCTCCAGTTTTTCATCCTTTTGAACCTGGCTTGAAGAGCTGTCGTGCCCGTTGCTTCCTCCATTCTGCTTACTTTCTTCGTTGGGGAGGCTCTCCTCCTCTTGATTACCTACACCAGAAAGATTATAAGGCATCTCAACATGCTTATCGATTACCTTACCACTTCTTAGAATAGTGACTATTTGTGCTTGCTCGGGTTGATTAGGCAACTTCGCTTTTTGATTATTGTGTAATTGAGCCGCGAGTTGCCCTATTTGGATCTCAATCCTCTTCATAGATGCCTCCAAAGCATCGAACCTCTTGTTGTTCATTTCTTGATTTTAAGTTATGACTTGAGTAAACGCATTCATGATTTCCTCTAAAGAAGGTTTGCTTGGTGGGTTTTGAAGTGAGGATTACCCTTGGTAATAATTCGACCTCTGAAAATTTTGATATTGTTGTTGGGGTTGTACTAGTGGATTATTGGTCTTTCATGAAAAATTGGGATAGTTTCTCCAACCAGGGTTGTAGGTGTTTGAGTGAAAACCATTGAGTGAGTTCACTTGTTTATAAGAAAAACTACTTGGGTTGTACTTTGATATATCTAATTAATAGCTTCTTAATGTCTTAAGTTTCTTCCATTCTTCACATATTAATAACTTTAATGGAAAGTTCTTTGCATTATATTTCTTATTGTCTATAGTCTTAAGATTAAAATCTCTTAAAAGTGCAGCCTTAAACCCATTAATATCCCATAGAAGGTTATCTATAAGGATGTATTGCTTTGCAATCCAAAATGCCTCACATTTTCTTTAATAATATTCTTAACCAAGCTCGTGAGTAGAATGATATGTATTGATTTAAAATACAAAACCCTATTATGTTGAAGAAGTATGGATCTCCATCTATAACCTTTTACAAATAGCAGTTACTCTAAAATTCTCATTCTTCATATATAAATAATCAAAATCCTTTTCAATAAGTATTGGACTAGATCTTTTATAAATGCATTAACTGAATGAAATAATAAACCAAACTTTAAACCAATTAGGTTCATCATATTAGTATCTACTATAAATTCTAAAAACCTAGGTCTTCCTCTCTCTTATTTATTTGGATGGTTATCCATACTCTTAAACTCATTTGAATTTTCATATCATGAATCTGCCTATACTTATTCAATATTATTTATTAGAACATCTTGTTCACCTCCATTAAAAAACCCTATTAACTTCTTTATAGCCTTTTCACTAACCATCTTATCAAATATGTTCTTATAATTAAATGAACCAGAATCATTAAAGTCACTAAGTGATTTTCTATCACCCTGATAAGTTGGATTATCTTAATCACTTTCCTTTGCATCATTTGTGATTGTATAAACTTCATCAGAAGTACAAGTAGATTGTTCTCCCACTTTAAAATAAGCATGTTAACTTTCTACATCCTCATAATCAATATGTTCGCCCATTCTTA
This sequence comes from Erythroxylum roigii, assembly GCA_027576455.1. Taxonomy (NCBI): domain Eukaryota; kingdom Viridiplantae; phylum Streptophyta; class Magnoliopsida; order Malpighiales; family Erythroxylaceae; genus Erythroxylum; species Erythroxylum roigii. The sequence goes on along the minus strand of JANZXV010000210.1, from coordinate 22,672,083 downwards.
AGCATCTTTTGTTATGTTTTAATAAGGGATATTTAGTGTTGTTCATAAATACCTCCACAATGTCATAGTCATTCTTTTTAAATAATTTGATCATATCGATGCTACATGACTCACTTCTTAGGTCTCTAATGTCATTATTAAAAGAGTGAAGGGGAAATTATAACTGAAATATGCAACCTCTTTATAGACAAATTCCATTATTATGTAAATGACCTACATCATGGTCAAATAATCCAACTCTACCCCAAATTTGTACATTTCTCCTCCTTTATAGCGCATGGTAGGGGTAAATTTGAAGATCCCACTATTCCAAAATTGATACTTAGTTTTAAATTCCTTCAAATAAGAAAGATTAAAAAAAGATAGTGAATTGTTTAACTAAAACTTCAACCGATTTTTAAAAAGATAACTTCAAACTTAAACCAATTAGAAATAGTGAAGTGTTTAACTAAAACCAACATAATATCTCAATGGTATGGGAAGTTTTACACAGTTAGAGAATACTCATCTTTGAAAAAAAAGCATTTACTTAAGTTCTAAGATATGTGAAACATTTACATGCATTAACACTTTAAAATTGTCATAATTAAACCTAAAAGACTGATGAAAAGCAATCATAATGTATACTTGGATTTAAAAAAATTAGTAGAGAAGAAGAACAATTGCCAATGGCTAGCATTTCTAATTATTTTAACAAATATAGAGAAGGAATATTAATCTTGCAATACTATTGTAGTTTTTGTATAGAAATTATTAACATCCAGTATCTATTGACTATTAAAATGAACCAAAAGTTAACACTAAAAATTTCCAAGTTTTATTGATATTAAAAAGGAGTAAAGATAGACTATGATAATGAATTCTAGGTATTAAAAGCTTAAATATATGCTAAGTTTGAAAATGAGTGAAGACCCAAATGGGGCATATAACCAAACTAGTAAAAGATATGGTTTTAAGAAGAAAGGAAGCTAAAAGACATAAAGATAAGCAATAAATATAACTTAAGACACAAAAACCTTGATTTCTACTTTGTGGGTCATTTTAAATGCATGAGATCAATCAGTTGATCACAATGAAACATGTGATACTAAATATGCAATAAAATCATCAAGGTTAACTTTATATCAATTCTCACTTTCTTTTTTCCTAAAATAGAATAACCTATAAACTATAATGATGTTATTATGATCCATTTCCAGGTACTAGATAGTTTATATTTAAGTTGTTTAAAGTACCAAAATTAAATTATAGTTTCAGAAGGAGGAAGTGAAAATAAAGTGGGACCTAATGAACTAATTTGGTGATAAGTAGCATTGTTTGTTGGATGGTTATATTTTTATGAAATGCATAATGATTGCAGATCTGAGATAATTTTTCATTTTCAAAGCCATAAACCAAAACCAATAAAAATGTAATATATTTTTCGTAGTGCAGATTATAGATGATGATATTAGAAATTTAAGTGTTGATCATGTTTATGTTAGAGATTCTTGCACCTATATCCATCATCCCCAAAAAATGTTCTCTATTACAACAATGTGGTAAAATAAGCATTTATATTTATAAAAATATAAAGCTTATAAATTTTGCACTTACTACTTACTATGTAATGTACCATCTGAACTTTCACTCATTTCACTTCACTACTCTTTACTTTCAGGTCTCATTTTTCAGAAGATATATCTTAATATATATTAGCAAGAAAAAGTTTTAAAAAATAAAGATTAATGAGTAACCTATTAATCCCAAGTGAAAAACTCAAGAGATAAGTACCTTTGATTAGTTTTTGAAATTTGGCTTCATGATATTACATTCTTCCAACCTCCCACCACCTATCTAACTCATCTAGCTACAACCTAAATGTCGAGCAACCTACAAACTCAAAAAAGTGGTGCCATTAAAAGATGGATCTTGTTAGAAGATTAATCTTGTCATTCGAAAATGGATCTTGTCATACTCAAAATATGGAGAAATACAACTTGCAAATTCTTAAAGAGGAATTCACAGATAAAATTAGGAAAAAATATTGGGTGGTTGTCAAATTAAAATTTGTAAATAAATTAGGTTTAATCTAATTGAGTTGGGTGGGTTAGGTTTACTTATGGTCCAAATCAGGTTAATAATATGGTTAGGATGACATATTAGGCAAAAATGATTAGTTTATATCTCTATAGTTTATTACGTAAGATTCTTCATTAGTTTTACTAATGAAAGTCAATAATAAGAGACATTTAGTCTATTATAATAGAAGTTAAATAAGGTATTTATATTGGGCATGTCACAAATTTTTTGGAAAGGTATAAATTAGAAAGACTTTTTAAAGAATTTTAAAGATTAAGGTTTTATGAAGTTATTTAAACTATATGGCATGTTAGTGTCTTTCACCTTAACTCTACATACCATGTACCATTTTTAATGTTTTTAAAGGGAAAGTGAATGGTGATATTGAATAGGGCTCGTTCATGATAAATAAATTAAAAGGAAATATATATTAAACATTGATTTAACATATGTGGAGCATGCCTAATACCATTTATGTTCTTTGATATCACCAAATATTTTACCATCTTCAAAAAGGACATGATTGTTAGACTAAGTGAAGTCTTAACCCAAAGTTTTGATGACAATAGACAAATTATTTTCGTCTTTTTGTTTATATTAATAGATTCATTATAATGAAATCAGACAGTATGTGAAAGATCATATTCAATAAAAGGCAAAAATGTGTAAAGAAGCCCAATGAATCACTAGGGAAATTAAAGAATGAAGAAAAAGAGCATAGCTATGCAAGTATGCAACTTAAAAGAGCTTTAAGGAAATTCAAGTGAAGAACCAAGGAAAAGGGATAATTACAAACATAAAGTTTTAAAACGTAATTATAATAACTTTGTCTTGGTAAATGAAATAGGACCTCAATCATTGTGCGACCATTTGTACTTAGGGCATATTGCATATAATTTTTCATAATCAAGAGAAATTTTAAAAGATTTTAAAGAAACTCTTAATGCAATAACTTTTAAGAAAATTTTTGAAATGTTTATGGATTAAGTTTTTGTCAAAAGAGTGGGTTTTGATCTTTGAAACAACTTGAAAAGTTTAAAAAATGTTAAAGGAAATGTAGTTAACTAATGTACAGATTTAGGTGAACAATGTTACAATTTTGAATAGACTAATCGACTAGTACAACAGTGTCATCAATCAATATCTATTCATAATAAGAATCATGAGATTATGACTATATTAGTATACCAATGTACCAAATTGGTTAACCATTATTACTATAACTAGTTGTTGCAATGATTAGTTTTTATTTTTAATACTTTTAGATTATTTTGTGTCTAAATAGATCACATATGAATTATGAAAAGGATATTAGATATAAAATAGAGTTTCTAAGAGTTATGAAAGGCTAAAGAGAGTATTTTAGTGAATGAACAGTTTACATAATGGTTGTTTGACTGAACCACTATAAATCAATTTTCTCTCTTTCCTAACACTCTTTTTACTATTATTGTATTTTTTATAATTATTTCATATGAATTTGTCATAATCATTCATTAGTTCAAAATAATTTAAAAAGTATATATACACAATTCACTCTTCTCTTGTATACCATCCTAAGACTAACAATAATTATTAAAGCGATCTTATCCATTGCACATAAATTTTTAGAAAAATTTGAGCAAAGTATTCTATAGCACTATTGGATTCATTTTTTTCAGATAAGAGGGTCAAGATATTAATATTTCTTTATTTTCAATAGAAATTATTACTTGTTTTAGAGAACTACAATAAAAGTCTTTCTCATGGCCAAAGATTTGATTTATGGGAGATTATGAAGAATAGTTAGTTAAATATGAATGACATTAGACTCATTTCATTAAATAGAAAGGCAATGCACATTTTTTTCTACATTTAATAGAAATGTTCTTTAAAAAAATTTTAATGTGTCAAAATGCTCATGATATTTGACATATAATAATCTTATATAAGTTAGCAATTATCAATATGTTAAAACCCAAACTGAACATCAAATCAGTTAAAGGAAATATTTAAGGTTTAAATGTTCAATAGGTATTAAACAGCTACAAAAACCAATTTATAGTAAAGAAGAAGTAAAATTTGTAAGAATAAGTAAATAAATATTTTATTGAAATAAAAAGAATACACCAGTGTCTATTATTTTATAATGAACTAATAATAAATCAAATCTAATAATTAAAACTATATTTGAATATGTCATAAAACTTAAAATAATAATAAAAATCAAAATTGTATTTTTGTAGGAGGTTGTATCTCATCATCGTCAAAAGTTTCAAATTCTGCAATGCTATATAAAGACTTGTAGGCTTTCATCTAAAGTATCTACATCAACTTCTTCTACTGTTTTTAAATAAATTACAAATTAGAAATGTATGAAATTTTTATCAATTGTAAAATTATAATATATTATACATTTAAGTTAAATATAATCAAAATAAGATATGAAATGACGATCAGTATATGTCCTTAATTCATTCATTGTGATAAATACATTTTCTTTATAAATCGCCTTTTTAAGTTTATTATAACCAAGATCAGGCGATGATTATTTTCTTCGATCCAAATTAATATGGTCAATACAATTAATATCAATTAAATCATATGTTCTCTTTTTACTAAAAGTCCTGAATACATAATAAAGAAATTATTAAGTCAATAATATTAACAAAAATAAAAACAAATCAATAAAACACCTCTTTTTCATTCTCAAATTATAAGTAACATAAAAAAATATCACTGAGTCTTTGATGTTCTAACCAATTTTGTTTCTTTGTATGAATACATTCAAAAACACTCCAATTATATTCATAACCCGATAAAGATGTTTAATTGAGTAATCTAATAAGGAGTTTTATCAATATTGGAGCATTTTCACCAAAATATCTCCACCACTCATTTGAATTTTAAATTAATATTTATGAGAAATAAATAAATAAATATATATATATTATTAATAAGTAAATGATGAAATAAAAGTAAAAGAAACTTACCAGGGTGCTTTTTTTCATCATAAGTTCTCTTTTTGCAGATGATTTAACAAAACTCCCTAAATCTTCACGATACAATTTAATTTCATTTGTCGCATATGATAGCTCTTTAATAAAGAAAATATCTTTGCATCAATCACATCAAAGAGACCATTATTAATACATGCGTCTCCACTACATAAGCAAAAAAGATTAAAAAAATAAGCTACTAAGTAGAGCTTGCTTATCCCATCATCGGTCAAGAATATTTATATAAGGTTTGTACAATTTCCCCTTCCCTTTAAAAAGACTCATAATTTTTTTGCAAGCTCTATATATACCATCATATATATAATTTAAAAATGGTTTCTCATCTGAGCTAATACTCCTCAACAACCTTATAAGCAGAGCCATAATCTTCATAATGATTAAGCAGGCATCCCAAAATTTATTATTTAGAATCATAGCACAAGCTTCTTTTCTTTTTTGCACTCTTTGATCACTTATGACTTGAAAAATGATTATTTTCCATTAAATTTTGAAGTAGTTATTTATGTTCACAAAAAATTTTAAAAGTAACAAACATAATTACAAACCTAATAGCAATAGGATACATGATCTCAACCCAATCTTCTTGCTTTCTTAATTAAGAAAAAAAAGAAATATGATTATATAAACAAATTATAAGCTTACATGCACGTCAAGGAAAACTATAAATATGATTCATACCACCAATATCTTTTAAAATAAGATTTATACAATAATTAACATATAGAGACCAATAAATATGCTCATACTTTGATTGTAACAAGTATCCAGATGATACATAATTAGCTTTATTATCTTTAGTTTTATAAATACCTTTATAAAAACTTTTTCTATATGATAAAAACTTTTTCTATTATCTTTAGTTTTATAAATATCCAAATTCTGTATCACCAAAAGTTTTTTTTTTCTCTTTGATGCTTATAACTTTATATATTATATACTTCTTTTTTAATGTTGATAAAAGGAGGATAGAATGGTGATACAGAATTTGGATCATTAATGATGCATGAATTAAGGGAGACCATGCATTACGTATAATTTTAACATACAAGGAGCTTACTCAATGCTATTTATTTTTTAATATCAATAAATATCCTGTTACTGTATTATATTGCTATTATTGTATTTACTCAATGCTATTTATATAACTTTCTTACTATATTTTTTTACGTATTTACTCTTTCAACCTGTTTCATTATTATCCTTGTTACATTTACATATGGGTCTATTGGAAACAACCTCCCTACAATGTAGGGGTAAGGCTGCGTACTATTAGGCCCTCCAGACCGTGCTTCAGTGCGGGACTTTGGGGTATGATGATGATGATGAATAAATATCTTGTCATTATTAATATTGTTAGACACATAAAGTCCTAACCCATAGTTTTAACAAACAAAATATATAGTTGTTAATGAATTTGCTTTTGATGATATTAGCAGCTCTGTTATAATGGAATCAATTAATATATGAGAGATTAAGTTCAATGAAAGGGAAGAGTGAGTAAAAAAACTAAATAAATTATTTGAGCAGTCAAAGGATGAAGAAAATGAACATAACTGAGCATATATACAACATAAGAGAACTTTATTAAATAATCCAAATAAAGAGAAAACAAGGAGGAATTAAAAAATCAATATTAATAAATTATTATAATCCTTCTTGTGATCTCATCTTAGTCGTTTTAATGAATTAAAAGTTCAATCATTTGTAATTAGCATATATTGCATATACTTTGTCATAATTAAGAAGAAACTTTGGAAGGTTTTAAAGAAAAGTCTTTTAATGCATTAAAATACTTTTTGAAAGCAACTTTTTAGAATAGTATTTGTCAAAGAAGTGTGTTTTAATATTTGAAAGAAGTTTAAATGAGAAAAAAAAACTTGTTTTAGTAAAATATATAAACTAATATAGGGATTTAAGAAACTAAAATTAAAATTTTAGATAGACAGGTCACCAATATATCAGTATGATCAATTAGTGTCTTTGATAACATGTACAATGAATTCGTGACCACATCGATCAATAAATATTAATGTTACTTATCATTGTAATGAATAGTTTTTATTTTTTGGTGACTATTTTGAGTTGTTTGAAGAGAAGGATCTTGAACATACAATAGAGTTTTTAAGAGTCCAGAGAAGCTAGAGAGATTATTTAATGAGTGTGTGCATTGTCTAACATGTAGTCACTCTTTGTTTATTGGTGTAGGTAAAGAAAGGAGTTTTTGAATTATATAAATGTGCAACTATTGTAATTTAGAAAATTATTTAAGATATACATCATGAAGATTCTTCTTGACTTTGAAAAAAATTTGTAGAGGATTACTCTTCACTCTTAATAAATCTAGAGATTATAAGGGTTTGTCTTCACCTATCACTGAGATGTTGTAAAGAGAGTTCCTCTTTATCTATTGAAAGAAGATAGTAAATCCTAAGTATAGGTCAGGAAGTGAACGTAGATTGAAGATTATTTTTCTACCCTTTTTTGCTATTACTTTTTGTTTTAAAATTGTTTCATGTAAAATTGTCATAATCATTCATTAGTTTAGAAATAAGGTAAAAAAAGTGAATATATGTAATTTATCTTCTCTTATATGTCATTTAGAGATGAACAATATTTAGTGAATCAATAATTTAATTATGGTTTGATTTAAGTGACTATTTAAAAATTTGAAATTGCTGAAATTAAAGAAATTTAGATGCTTAGTCTTTAAAGAATTTATGTGACCTATGGCCACTAATAAGGAACTTATGTAAATAAATCCCAAAATTTCAAGCATGTTTGGTTCTATTTCCTTTGTTCTCAAATTCTTAAAAAAATTAGTTGAACTTATGTTTTCTAATTTATGTTTTGATTTTTTATTTTAATTTATATTAATTATATTTTAATATTAGTTAATAATAAAATTATATTACGACAAAAAAGCTAAAAAACTCAATTTTAAGGTTTAATAAACTATGGAAATAAAAAATCAAAACAAAAATAGAAAACATATAAAAATTAATTTTAAAACTAATTTAATAAATCAAATTGTTTTTGGTTAGGTCGGTTGTGCTAGGCCCAGGCCCATCTCCACACGTTCACAGCCCGTGTGGCCCATCAGGTGTTAGACTCCCATACAAACACAAAGATCTACGTAAACCTAGCATCCACGGCATATATAAGGTACTATTCTACCATGATTCAGGTATGAGATTACAAC
>JANZXV010000210.1:22625807-22642338 GCA_027576455.1 Erythroxylum roigii | reverse complement strand
TAAGTGATCAAGAGAAAGTATGAGCATTTGATAAAATGATTTTGAGCATGATTATGTGCTTCTGTATGGGCGAGAGTGGAACGATTCTGTTCGTCACGTGCACGTCGACAAGAGCCTTCTCCCAGCTGCCCGCTTGTGGCACATGAGCTCCGAAATGGACTCATTCTGTTCATAGGGTAAACTTCGGTTTCTCCATTCTGTTTCATGGGACCCTCGAGCCATTTGTTGTGCATTGCATCTGTGAATTGTCAGGTTGATGCATTTATGTTTTGTAAGTTATGAATTTTGACTGCATGACAAGAATTTTGAAAAGCAAATATTTTTACGACGCAATAACATATTTTCTGAGACAAGTAAAATGTTTTCAAGGCTTTTGCTTATTCATTTGTTATAAACTGTTACCCACGAGCTGTTAAGCTCAACCCCTCTCTGTCCTATCCTCAGGTTATAGCTAGAAGATCAAGTGTTTGAGAGCATAAAGGAATTGCTATATTTTCTACTTTGTATTTTTGTAATTAAGCCAATGGTATGGCTTTTGATTTATAAACAAAGTATTTTCGAACTCGATTGCTTGAGTAATGAAATGATAGATTTAAGTAGTTCAGTTATGAGTTGTATATTTACATTGATTTAGAGCAAGTTGGTTGTTGATGTTTGATTGTCATGGGCACACCGCCATTATGGAATGATGCTTAATAAGGGTTCATGAAAAGAACCCTATATGGAAATAGGCTCAAGTATTATTTATAATGCTCAAGTTAAGTAGATGATTTTGTTAAGAGTTGGATTCCGAAAACGGAATCCAGCACTCATGACCTTAATATTGCCATCATTTCTTATCTTAAATAATACAAAATCACTGGTAGTATAAAAAGTGAGTAAATCCTTCTTAGGTATGACATGACAAGGAGGCACCAGTACTTACAACAAAACTAGTCTCATGGCATACTAAATTGATGGCATTTTTATCACTAGCAACAATAATATCACTGTCAACAATGGTAGCAATATGGTTCTCATTGTTACCATCCTCCTTTTCATGTCTCATCTTCTTTTTCTACTTGAAAAATTATTTCTTGATATTCTTACTTTACCACAGTAATCACAAACAAAGTTCTTATACTTATAACTTTAGTTTCTTTTACTTTTCCCTCTAGTAGGAACATAATTGGTCAAAGAAATAAGAAAAGTTTCTTAAGAATCTAACGAAGTATTAAGCAACCAAAGTTTATATATCTCATGATCAAACTTGATATTCATTCCAAACAATTGTTTTGGTTTATATATCTCATGATCAAACTTGATATTCATTCCAAACAATTGTTAAAAATGACTGACCTCCTTATATCTTAAATTCATCAATTACTTAAGTAAGAACAACTTGTTCTTTATAGTCTTCGAAGTATAAAGTGTTTCAATCTTATATCACAAAGTTCTAGCATGTGTCTTGTTAATAATGTGAATAATATGTATCTTCTACCTGTCGCTTAATATGGCTACAAATATTATAATGCTTTAATTCTCAGTGTCATTTAACATAGTGTAGGGCTTCTAAGTAGTTAACACAACAAATGCAATTTTTTCACAAATAAAAGATCTTTCATCTTACCTTTCCAATTATGGTAATTAGTACCATTTAAACATGCTATTATGCTAGTATTTGCCTCCATCATTCAAATAGTACTATCATAAAAATTAAGCCTCAAGTTTTGCAAGCACGATGTCGGAAAGAAAAGACCAATATATACAAGATCAAACACACAACATAATACCTTATCCAAAATTTCCATTCTACTTAAATCAATGAGATTATCATTGACTGTATATTTCAATTACTAATACTAAGATAATCATTGACTTGTATATTTTAATTACTAATACTGAGATAATCATTGGCTGAATAGGTATGATGTTTTAAATTAATTTTAATTAAAAAATTATCTCATAAAATAAAGAATGTTCTAGTTGTACTTTTTCTCCTAAAATAATTTTTTTACAATAATCTCTAATTTTCTTCATATCATAAAATATTGACACAATTTAATACAATTGATTATTTTTAAGTTTTATAAAATCTTCCACAAAATTTTAAAGCATAAAATTAAAGCGAAGTCAGTAAAATAGACTTTCAAAAAGGCATGTAAAATAATTTCGTGACTTATACGATTGATAATCTCATTGACTATATATTTCAATTACTAATACTAAGATAATAATTGACATGGATATTTTTGTATTCACTTAGAGATATTTATAAAGACTATTTCTTTCACGGCAATGAAAATTCTTTAAAAAACGCGTAATGGTGGAATTAAATCTAGAAATTGACTTATAGAAACATAAACCTTAATATTTTATTTCTTTTAATGTTTTCACAGATGGAATGTTTCCAACTAATTGATCAAAACTTATTTCATTTACCATCTTGAACTTGATCCCTCCTAATTTCTTATGAGTTGGATTAGCAATTATCTTTTAACGACTTACTAAATACATTGCAAGTTCTTCATAATCTGTCAATTGACAAAAAATAATTAAACTCTTAAATTTTTAATCATTTATTTTCTGCTACATTATAATCTATATTACAAAAACCAAAAGTTGTATGGTTACATGGGATATCTTAAGCAGGGATGACAATTGGTCGGTCCATGAGCTTGTCTCGTTAATTTTTTCACAATAATTTTTAAAATTAAAAGTATAAAATAACTTTTTTTTAATTGAGTCCAAACTTGAGCTTCCCAAACCCAGGCTTACTCAAAACTTAACTCTTCTAAATAAAACAATGCCGTTTTGCATAGAATAGTTAAGTCTCGGATCGGTTTGAGTCTGAGCTTAGCCCATGGGTCAGTCCATTGATAACACTCAGAATCTGAGCTCATGGGTCAGTCCATCGTTATCATTAATCTTACATGTATTACCCTTCATGTTAACAAGAGTAAAGATAGAATTAACGTCAAATTATTTTTACATTAACTTATAATTTTATATACTTAACTGATATTTTTATATTTGTGACTTGTATTACAAAGTTGCGTAAAAGTCTAAATTTAAAATATAATTTTCCTTTAATTTTATGAATTTTGACATTGTTCTTACTTTAATTACAAATCAGAAGTACAAATCAATGCTTTGTTAATCTGCAATGTCCAAAGCGTCACATTATAATATGCTAAGGTTTGTTAAAGATTCACCGCTTGACCCTTTCTTCTGTATCAGACACCACATTTCCTTCCAATCACAGCGATTTTTCTATGCCAATTTTCTTTGGTACCATCTTCTCTTTCAAGGGCAACTATCAAATGTCCAAGTCAAAATCCAGAAAATCTCTACATGTTGAATCATTGCAACTCTTTGGTAATCACTTCCTTTATTCCATATTTATCTTTACGCAGTAAATAAGAATTGGCTTTAGTTGGCCGAAGTAGAACGCAAGCCATCGGCCTCGAATCATTTTCTTATATATATATATTGTACTTGTAATCATATATTCTATGTACCTGCTTAGAATCTAAATGAGACTGAGTTTAATCTCATTGGATCAAACGAAGCTGCCAAGATCTAGTGGGTTTGTCGTGACATGGAAGGAACTTTCGGGCTGCTCCGGGAAATTGTTCTACAGAAAACAGCCCCACTTGAATTGATAATGAAAACCAAGGACTCGTTCAATCCGTATATCTTATCCCATGAGTAATATAAAGTTGAAGAAACCTTGACATGAACTGCCAAACAAAAGTGACAACCTAGCTCACTCATACTTGTGTTTTGCTTGAAATCCTAATCAACTCGATTAGATCGCATCTCCTTGGTTTATAGCTTCTATAAATATAGTTTCTCCGAAGTTCACACGACTATACTGGGAAGGAACAGGTTGTTTGTTTGATTAGCCCGAACGCTAATCTGGACCACGTCCATCTTCTGTAATACCACATCGAAACTTCTGTGTACTTTGAAAATGTGTTATTGAAAATTTACCATTGAAACTTGAAGTGTGGTTTGCAAGAATGAATCTTTAATACTCGAATTTAAAGAATAAACGGTTATGATTCAAAGAATGTGTTCTATAATGAGAATCCAAAGTAGTGGCTCGGCTTCTAATGGCGGCAGCCCCAAACCAGTTGAACTTGCCATTTGTTTCTCATCTAGTTCCATTATCAACAGCAGCAAAGTGAGAGCGTATAATTACCCCACGATTTCTAGCATCTCTTCACCTAAACGAGCGTTCTTTTTGGTGTGTGGGGGCACAATAGCTTAACTTGACTTGCCGTAACTTCTTTGAAGTTTCGCAACATCAGGACCTCGTTTGATTGAAAAACACCCGTTTGGTCAATTCTACTCCCGAGTGCGCTTTCGCACTTGCAAAAGTTGAACAAACGTGATGATTCGAGCTAATCAAAGTTCTAATGGAAGTGCTCACGATGAGGGATACTTTAACTAGTGCCGAAAACTACTTAATTATGTTTTTATTTATTTTAACTTGGATTCCAAGTTAAAATTAAATTTAAATTAATTGGAAACTCTTTTAATTAACATATCTTATGTGATTTCAATATTATTAATTTATATAGATTTTACTGTTTTACTAAATGCGTGTTAAGAGAGCGATAATAACACCTTATTCAACAAAAGTTTAAACTTTGATGGATGCATAATAAAGTATATAGGATGCCCTTTTGTTATAAACTATTTAAACGTGAGATATACAAAATCCTTTTTGACCATGCCCCTCCTTCGTTAAATTCCTTAGATTGCAAGTTTGTCGGCTGACGTTTATACATAAGTTTTGTCACTTTGTCCTTTCGGTAAAAGGAAGCGGAGATAAATGTGGCCAATGGTCGACTTGTTATGTTGACTAAGTTTATTGCCTTATTCATATTTAGTTACAAGTGTTAGACATTTTTTTTTGTAATTTCTTATAAAGTTAGACAATATTTAATTACATTTTTTAGTTTTCAAATAACTTATCGGTTAAGTTACGCAATTTGATATGGATAAAGATAATAAAATGACCCCATGAATCATCTAAATCAATAGGTCAAAGTTCGGGTGAAAAATAGATCTCAATCAGTTTGGATCGGACCTATATCGAGTCTATAATGGGGAAGCCTGATATAAAAGCTATATATAAAGTTTAAGGTCTCCTGTAGTTGCTTATATCAATCGTAAGCATAAGGATTCTCTGACCCGTTAAGAGAGCTTGTATTTTGAGAAAAATGTAGAAAGACGTTGACCGTATTCCGATGAGGAGTTCCCGTGAAGGCAGTTGTAGATTCGTTCTCGTTTCATCGAAAAGCTCGTTTGAAGTTGTGGAACTGAAATCAGGTATTGTTTGCATTTCTTCGTTTCTTACCCTTTCACGTTCGATCCAGAATACGTAACTAAGATATCTTTATGTGTTTCAATAAAAATACCAAGTTCATTGAAGATATTGCAGCAGAAACCTCCAAGGCTTGGAAAACAGTATCACTTGAAAAACTATCTTAATGGTATTAATCCATTGTCTAGAGAAAAATATGATCTCGAGTCTGGACCTTCAATTTTATACGCCTCAACCTCTTAAGCTTAAATAAGAAATAATTCTTCCACAGTACCGAATACCAAGTTATACTGTTAGCTGTTACAGTCTATATACATTTTATTTTCTTTAATTCATAGGAAATGTATAGTTTTCAGTAGATTTCAAAGAATAATTCCTTAAATCCTTATTTGAACTATAAGATACAAGGGTATAAATTAAATCTTCCTTTAGAACTAGTGTGTACGAGTTGTTTGACAATTTACATGTATCCATGTATAGATATATATAAGTAGTTGAAGTTTGAACGAATCAACCACACTAACTAAATACTCAAAGCTTTGATTTAACTCCAAATACATGTCCTAGGACCATAGAAGTTCCTTTGATTCCTAATAATCAAAATTCAAACCTCTTGCAATAATATATTTGTCATTCTCGTTAGCATGGGATAATTTAGAGGAAGAGAGTGCTAAAAAAGACAATTTAATTAAGGTGGATTAGTTATATTTATATTTTATTTCGACATTTATTATTCATTAATTTTATTTAAAGCTTAACATTTTACGAGTGTCGATTATTTCATATAACTATTTTTCAGAAGAATAAACATAAAAAAAACGTATATTTTTTGGTTGGATAATATCATTGGAATGAATGTAAGCGAATCTCCAATGTGAATAACCAACATAGTTCTTCATTTTGGATGTGCTATGAAGAATTTATTCTTGATAAGATGTGGTTAGTAATGCTTGAATTGGTCAATAGAAATTTTATATCATGCTGGTTTTGACTCTTGTTTATGTTTTCTTGTGTTCGTATTTCTCTGCACTAACAAAACTAAGATGTGGAGTTTTGACAATCAAAGAATGTGAATTATTCACGAAAGAATACAAATTGTTCCATTAACATTAAACAGATGTCGTCAAAAAAAAAAACATTAAACAGATCAATTTGAATCTATGTATACTGTATGAAAATTTTCATAGTACATTCAGTCAATGACGGAGTTAGGAATTTAAAATAGGAAGATTCAAATATTTAATTTTTTTAAAATTTGGGGGCTAAGTGCACCGCTTATTAAATATTGGGAGGCCCAATGCACCACTGGATTCTATGTACCTCCGTCCCTGCATTCAATGAATATATAATTAAAATAGTATTTAGTGAATCAAAATAGTTGCATTTCATAAACTATGGTGCTTTGTTTTTAAATTTAACTAAATTTCTTAAATCTTGAAAATCATGTAAGAATTTGAATAGATACATGGGTTGACTTTGAAAGGTTATAAATCGCTATGATGTCCAGTCCAGGTCTACATATGCTTCAAGATCTCCCGCTGACAGTCTTGAAATTACTACACTAAGATTAGCAAGGTGCTAAATATCGTAGAACTCTGCGTTAGCTAGGGTATCTTTTGTTTTTTTTTGTTTTTCAATCCATTGTAGCAAAAAAAAAATCCAATCTTAATATCTTAATTTCGAATGACAATAAATCTTGAACTTATATATATATATATTATTTATTAATAGACGACTTATTAATTTTTTGGTAAAAAATCTTTCTTGTGTCGTCGAAATTTGCATTTTGGATTTTTTCAATCGATTTATTTCTTTTGTGAATAATAATTTTGATATAAGATTCAATTCTTCCGCGTCCAATTAAATATATAAAAAAAGCAATACGATTTAAGAATTTAACATGAAAAGAAATTTGAGTGATCTTATAAATCAAAGGCGATTCTACTATTCGCTATAATTGAATTTGTCGAGTTGAACCTTGGTTCAGCCGGATTCTGCTGAGGTTGAATGTCGTTGTTTTGATCCATGGTCTGTGCGATTCTAGTTGTGAGATACCTGCAAAACAAATAACGGCGGGCCGGGAGTTGATTCCCGAGAGGCCCCTCCGACGCTCAAGTCAGTATTTTAGTGTAGGTTTTGGTTGCTGAAAGTAGAGAAAAGCAGGGTTGTATTCTCATACCTAAATCACGGTAGAATAGTACCTTATATACCTGAAATTGCCGCTAGGTTTAGGTCTTTACGTGAGTCGTTGTGTTTGCATGAGAATCTAACTCCTGATGGGCCGGACGGGCCGTGGGCGTGTGAAAATGGGCATGGGCCTAGCACAGCCGACCTAACCAGTACGTAATTTTCCCTTTATATTTTTGCAAAAAGACTGTTTATGTAACTTGAATATATAACCTTATAGTTACAAATGAGCATCTGTTGGACCAGATAATACCCATTCCCAAATTCTTTTATAATATCTTTGCAAGAATACTCGGGTAGTCTTTTGTGAGTATATATTAAAGGTAGTGGAAGATAAGTTTAAATATACTTTAATTACCCTATTTCTTTGAAATGACTAAAATTTGTTAGTGATTATTTTGTATGCGAATATTCAAATATAAAATTGAATTATTTTCATAAATTTTAAAGAAGAAGAGATCTTAATAAATTGGAATTTTCATGAAAAATTATCTCAATTCCCTTAAACCTAATGTGGTTGGGTCGGTTGTGCCTGACCCAGGCCCAAACACAGAACAATACGTGGGCCGATCGGCCTATTCACAAATGATGATCTAAACTTAGCAGGAATTTCTTATATAAGGTATTACCTCACCTTGAAACAAGTACGACATTAGAACCCTAATTTTCTCTGTTTTTGGCTACCAAAAGACTAACTTGAGCATCGGAGGGGCCTACCGACAATTAACCCCCGGTGTGCCTTGTGTTGTTTTGCAGGTATACTCTTGCTAAAGCTAGTCAAAATCATGGATCCAAGCAGCAACGTTCAGCCTCATCAAAATCAGACAGGACCATAATGCAAAAAGAAAAAAACGTGCATATTTTATTAATTTATCTAATTTTTTATTTTAAGCATTCAATCAGACATAACATTTTATATATTTTGTTACCAGCAATTTTTTACTGGCTAAACTACTAAATCTTAAATTGGTTAAAAACCCATTAGACAAGAAGTTTTTTCAATGACAACATTATTAAGGTGATGGGAAATTGTAATTTTAAGAATGGCGATGTGTGCATTTTATATTTTCATAGGCCCCATAGATTAGTCCTTGCTTGAAGAGACTGATTAGGCCAACCTTGTTTTACAGAGATGCACACATCCCCACTATTACAATCGTGTCATCAACGCATGCGAATGGCGATGACTTTTGAGTGGTCCACAATCGAGTGAGCTGGCAAACTTGATAAAAACGTGACTCTTAGGATTGGTGTTAGAAATGCATTTATCTAATCTATAAGAACTGGAAAAAATAATATTCCATTTGATTCATAATAAGTGTCGTTTTAAAAAAACGCATGTTTATTAAGAAAACTAATGAAATTATAAATATATCCTTATTAATACTCCTATAAAGTTACCTTGCGACCCCCATGAAGTTATAAATAGTGATCTGTGTAATTAAGATGAGAGAGAAATCAAAGGTTAATTTTGGAAATAAAATTATAAACATGCATATAAAGTCAAGAATGACACTTATTTTGAATAATTAAAATATATCTAAAACGACACTTATTATGAATTAGAGAGAGTAATTAATAGTACTTATATGGTAATGTTGTGGCTGCCTCTTCTTGACTTCTCTGATCTTTATGTTTCTTCTTTTTTTTTTATAAAAAAATTAAAGGGTAAATTTGCATGGACTAACCTCGAAATAATTCAACAGCCAAACGGTACAAAAGGATGCTCACACTCAGACATGGTTGTTGGCGTATAGTGCCACTTCCCGTTGTTTTCATAGATATACATTCCTTTGGCTTCCAAATCCTCGCCCAGAGCCAGGACGACCACCTCTCTCATTTCTAATTCCTTTTCTCTTATCTTGTTCCTTCCCTTCACTCTCTATACTTCAACTGTCTGTAAAGTTTCTCTTGAGGTAACAATAATCAAGCAGCTCTTATTTCTGAATTTACTTGAGGAGTTCTTGGCTTCAATCCTATAGTTGTTGATTGATATTAGAACCATTTTATCTACTCTGTTCTCCAATTGTGTGGGATTCGAGTAAAGAAGATTGTTTATTTTTTTCTTTTGAAGAAGAAGAGAAGAGAGCCTGGTAGCTAGATAATTTGTTTTCTCATTACAAAATCCCTCTTGGTGCTTTTGTTTGTTTGCATAATCATAGTCTGGATTGAAAGAATGTTGCAAAGATTCAAAATTTATGCTACCCTTAATTCTGGTACGTTTTTATTGATCTAGATATTGTTTGTAATGTGATCGTGGAAATAAGTAGGTGAGGGTGATTCTTGGTCGAAATGGCAACTGGAGCTGTACCCACATCTTTTACGGGTCTCAAGAGCAGGGACACGAGCTTGGGGTTTGCCAAAAACTTGGATTTCGTCAGAGTTTGTGACTTGAAGAGGATCAAGTCTGGTCGCAAAAGAGTTTCCATGATTCGCAACTCAACCGTTGAGCTTGAGCCAGCCTCAGAGGGAAGCCCTTTATTAGGTAAGTATTGATTTGAAGTTTTTTACATTCTTTAATGAGCCCGTTGACCTTAAAAGAAAATGTAGTTGCTTGAGCTAGCTAGTTGGTGTTCTTATCTGATTGCAAAGGATTTAATATTTGGAGGTCTTGGCTGGTAATCACCTTTCTGTTGTACTTTGATTCTTGTGCTTAATCATTGTTTTTTTCCATGTAGTTCCCAGACAAAAGTACTGTGAATCTGTTCATAAGACAGTCAGGAGGAAGACGAGAACTGTCATGGTGGGAAATGTGCCTCTTGGTAGTGAGCATCCAATCAGAATTCAGACTATGACAACAAGTGATACTAAGGATGTCACTGGAACAGTTGAACAGGTTTTTATCACTTCTTTCTTTCCAATTCTTATATCCAAGCTGCGGAATAGACAATCACAAAGATCATTGTGACTCAAAATTCTGTCAGGATCAGCATGTGGTGTTACTTGTTTATTCCTTTTTCATGTCTCTACCTCTCTGGGCCGAGGATAATAAAATTACCTTAAGACAAGAGTCAAAGGCTTCAAATACGACTGCTCGAGTTCACAGTCATGATTAAAAAAAAAAAACTTAGACTTTTAAAGATTTAATCATTGATATTTAGATCCAAGTAGAGAGTCAAATTTGTGTATTGATAGAGAACTTCAAGTTTGCATTGAGAATCTATATGGGTTTATTTCAATTTTACTCTCTGTTCCATCAAATTAACTGGCTTACTTTTGGTAGGTAATGAGAATAGCGGACAAGGGAGCAGATATTGTTCGGATAACAGTCCAAGGGAAGAGAGAAGCAGATGCGTGTTTTGAAATTAAAAACTCTCTTGTGCAGAAAAAGTAAGTCTGGTTTAACTTGGGTTGCTTGATTGGCATGCTGATCAACTATCAAACTGATATCTTATTTGTGCAGTTACAATATACCTCTGGTCGCTGACATCCACTTCGCTCCTTCTGTTGCTTCGAGGGTGGCTGAGTGCTTTGACAAAATCCGCGTCAATCCGGGAAATTTTGGTACAGATTTGTCCCTGTTTACACCAATTTTAGATAATTAAACAACTCTACTGGTTCACCATGGTGTTCATTGCAGCTGATAGGCGGGCACAGTTTGAGAAGTTAGAGTACACTGAATATGACTATCAGAAAGAGCTTGAGCATATTGAGCAGGTCAAATTACTTTTCTACCTCATGGCCCTTTGCAAAGTCTTTTAAGCTCTACCTAATGTAGGTTCTTCGGTGTTTTAAGCTCAACCTCATGGTGTTCATTTCACCAGGTTTTTACTCCATTGGTTGAGAAATGTAAGAAATATGGAAGGGCAATGCGTATAGGGACAAACCATGGGAGTCTTTCAGATCGTATAATGAGCTATTATGGAGATTCTCCTAGGGGAATGGTAAAGAGCTATTTTCTTTCATACTACTGAAAAATTAAAAATTGTTTTTCTACTGTTAAGACTTAGAGGCATCCACGCAATTTGCTTCTATCAAATAGGTTGAATCTGCATTTGAGTTTGCAAGGATCTGCCGCAAGTTGGATTTCCATAATTTTGTCTTTTCAATGAAAGCAAGCAACCCGGTTGTGATGGTTCAGGCATACCGTCTGCTTGTAGCAGAAATGTTTGCTCAGGGTTGGGATTATCCATTGCACTTAGGTGTCACTGAAGCTGGAGAAGGTGAAGATGGCCGGATGAAATCTGCAATCGGCATTGGGACTCTTCTTCAGGTATCATTATAGTGTCAATTATATTGGACATGAGTAACGGCTTAGATTGTCATAGTGCAGAGAACAATTATGATTACCAGAATGGGATCTTAAAGGAGGGAATTTTTCCTTTCAATAATATGCATGTAACAGATATATAGGCTTGAACATACGTCCTTTTGGCAGCATAGTGCATTAGGTTGTGGCACTTTAATTTTTAAAAGTCCCTATTGCATTGGAACTACATGCATGATTTTGCTCAAGTTCATTTTGTAATGGATTTTAAGGAGAAACTGTGTGAGACATTGCTGAGAGTGAGACTGAAATTTGTCTCTTCAAGATTTCTTTACTGCGTTCATAAATGTCTGTTCTTGGTTCTATCTGTGTTCTTTATGCATGGTTAATATAAAGTCTTAGGGGCATTGATGTATCTCTTCATTGTAAAATCAAGAATTTTGTTGCATGTGCAGGATGGTTTGGGTGATACAATCAGAGTTTCACTTACAGAACCACCAGAGCTGGAGATAGATCCTTGCAGAAGGTTGGCGAACCTAGGCATGAAAGCATCAGAATTTCAGAAGGGAGTGGTATGCTTCTATATTGTGTTTTGCTGTGTTACTGCAGCATGCTCTACTAGATCCTGTTGCTTAGCTCTTGATTAACTTTTCTGCGCCAGGCACCATTTGAAGAAAAGCACAGACACTATTTTGATTTCCAACGCCGATCTGGCCAACTGCCAGTCCAAAAGGAGGTTATCACCAAAATTTTTCTTAGCATTTGTCGCCTAATTCCTCTATTCAGGCTTTGCAATATGCACTTTGGAAAGTCAGAATATTTCGTGATTTACAGGGTGAGGAGGTAGATTATAGAGGTGTCCTGCACCGTGATGGCTCTGTTCTCATGTCAGTATCTCTAGATCAACTAAAGGTACCATTGACCTCTTCCCCTTTCAGCTCTCTTCAGTCTCCTTAGGGGAGGTACATTGAGATTAATCGCTTCATCAATCATTTTTCTCTCTTCCAGGCACCAGAGCTTCTCTACAAGTCACTTGCAACAAAGCTTGTTGTTGGGATGCCCTTCAAGGTCCGTGTCACTATTAAATTTTTAAGTGGTGTTATTAGATATACTTGTTCTGTCTTTTTTCACTTACACATGTCTCCCTATTTAGGATTTGGCAACAGTAGATTCTATCATGCTGAGGGAGCTTCCACCAGTAGATAACAGCGATGCTGTAAAATCCCAACTCTATCTTCATTTATCTCGTTCTACGGAAAAAGAAACAAGCCTCTTTAACTAACTGTGCCCAAGCTTATGATTAAACAAACTCATCTTATGAATATTTCAAATAAGATTCAGAATGGTTCTGATACAACATTTCTTAACATACCAGCGCCTGGCTCTCAAAAGGCTTATAGATATCAGTATGGGAGTAATAGTCCCTTTGTCAGAGCAGCTAACAAAGCCCTTGCCCAATGCCATGGTTCTTGTAAATCTGAAGGAGTTATCAACTGGAGCTCACAAACTTTTGCCAGAAGGTGAAGCTTCTTACAATTTCTTAGACTATTAAATTATCAACCAGTGTCTCATTTTGGTTTTCTTCAGCTTTAGTTTCAAAATTTGGATATACATATGACATTGTGAAATTACCTCTCAGGTACCCGCTTGGTTGTGTCTGTACGTGGGGATGAGCCCTTTGAAGAACTGGAGATCCTCAAGGACATTGATGTCACAATGCTTCTCCATAACCTGCCAGTTACAGAAGATAAAAATGGTAGAGTGCAAGCTGGAAGGAGGTAATGATGCTCAGAATTTTATAAAAACCTTTCTTCTCATGCATTTACATTAGTGCAGTAAACAGGATTACATTAGCCTCAAAGACACATACAAAACATCACACGTTTCCATGAATATATGCATGTGTACTTGGACTCTCAGTTGTAGAGAGAATGAGGGAGAGAGCTTTGGATAGTTTTAGCCACCCTTTTGCTTATAACTCTTTCCTGTTGGCCATATTTGTCAAGAGTGTCATGCAAGATGCTTGGGAAAACCATTGACTGGAGGCTAGGATGTGCCCATTAAATCATTTGGTGTACCAAAAATTTCTGCTTTAGGAATTTTTCTCTCTCACGGTCCTAAATATTTTGTTTCAAATATATGCCAAATGCATAGCAGTATTATTGACCTCTGGTCGAGTTTGACAGCTTGAATTTTACGTTCACTATAGGTTGTTCGAGTATTTAGGTGACAATGGTCTCGATTTCCCTGTAATTCACCATATCCAGTTTCCAAGTGGGACTCACAGGTAATTACAAAACTTCTTAATATCTTCTATTAACAAACAACAATTATGTGGTTTTGACTTGAAACGTGTTTTTGCATTTGCAGGGACGACTTGGTAATTGGTGCCGGTACAAATGCTGGGGCACTTTTAGTAGATGGTCTTGGAGATGGTATATTTATAGAAGCCCCAGATCAGGATTTCGATTTCCTCAGGAACACATCATTCAACTTACTGCAAGGTTGCAGAATGAGAAATACAAAAACGGTAGGGCTATAGTGTTTATTTTAGCAGCAAACTGGGTGTACTTGAAGAATGAGATATCATGACTTCTTTAATTACTAAAAATCTCATCCACAGGAATATGTGTCGTGCCCATCCTGTGGTAGAACTTTGTTTGACCTTCAAGACGTAAGCGCACAAATACGAGAGAAGACGGCACACTTGCCGGGTGTTTCGGTTAGTATAAATCCTTTATTTGGCTTCCTATTATATTGTTCAGATTAAGAACAATAATTAACTCTTCCATGTTCTTTAGATTGCGATCATGGGTTGCATTGTCAATGGTCCTGGTGAAATGGCCGATGCCGATTTTGGTTATGTTGGTGGTGCTCCCGGAAAGATTGACCTTTATGTCGGAAAGGTATTGCATTCTTTCCTTTAGCAATGAATACCCACATACATTCATGGCTATCTTTAAATGTACCAAAATTTGCATACAAAAGTTTAATGCGCCACAAGTAGGAGATGTTCAAAGTCAGTGTGGAAGACTTGCACAAATGATATACATATTCATAGAATTTGTGCTATTTTTTCCTCTGGAACACTATTGCATGTTAGTTTGCGTTTAGATTGTATGTGACACTGATCGGACGTTTGATACATTCTAGACTGTGGTGAAGCGTGGGATCGACATGGAGCAGGCAACTGATGCCTTGATCCAGCTAATTAAAGATAATGGACGATGGGTGGATCCTACTGCTCCAGAAGAGTAAGAACAAACAAGTAGTAGGAAAGCAATAATGTGGCAGCAGAAATTAGATCACTGTCAATCATCATTCTCTCTGTACATGTAAAGTTCCCAAAGTCCAGAAACGCACCTTGTGGTGTGGCAATATCTTCTTGTATGATTTCATCGTATATGTAAGCTCCTGTCCTGCTTGATGCATTTATAGGAAGTTGGATTAGCATCCAATGCATCATTCTTCATTCTTGTATTTTTTGTGTGACTGTCCTCTTAAAGGAACTTCTCAGCTCTCAAATTCCGGTTATTATCCTATACGGTGATGTATCATGAACAATATAGCGAGAATACAATTAGACGAAGTTGTGATAATATGACCGTTCGACCCTAGCCCTTGGTGCTCCATTCAAGGGAACTTAGGTGGAAGTTATATTATTTACATGTAATGTTGTATAATATTATGCATACATTATATACTTCATAACAATAGACAAGCAGATTAACTATCAATATTATCATCAACATTTAACTCATAAATTCTAAGGTAATGATGAACAATGAATGAACGTAACCATTAACTTCAAACTGTATACCATCAATCACTCAGAAACAGGAAAAATTAGAATATGATTTTATATAAAGAATCTATAAACCGCCTAGTGCTTTTAAGTTTCCGAGTCACCACTAACGCTGATTCCATCAAAGAAGCTCACTCCTCACAGCGTCGGCGTACCGAGCTCTTCTCTGATTCTGCCGCCTCTTCTTGCACACAATTCCTCCTAATCCAACTGCGGCAGCCGCCGCAAGTACTCCGATCGCGATCCCCGCCTTCTTCCCGCCGCTCATTCCCTCAGACTTGCTCCCCTCATCCTTTTCCGCTTCCACATCTATGTTGTGATCTGCGACACTTACTTCCGACGGCGCTGGAGTCGGAACTTCTGGAATGTTAGGCGGCGCATTGGCCGGCGTGGGAGAAGATCCAGGAGCAAGATCTGGTGGCGGCGGCGCAGGCGGGGATACGGAAGGCGAAATCGAGGGAGATCCGCCTTCATGCGCGGGAAGTGGAGATTTGTCGTTGTCTGCGGAGCCGTTTTCAGGGGCCGGAGTGGGCGAATCCTGAGAAACAACGTAATGTGGTAAAGAGAAAGCTAGAAATGCAAAGAACAAAAGCGTCGCCGCCATGGATCTGAGTTTGAGTATTCCCTTTCTCGTCTCCTTGAAACTGTAAATGAGCAAGCACGAGTAGCGAGCGATAGAAAGAAAGAGAGAGGAAACTGTGAGAACTCGAGAGGAAATTGAAAAGACAATCTTTAGAGAGAGAGACAGCCAGAGAGCGACAGAACCGCCCCTTAAGGACCACAACGAAAGAAATTGAAAAGAAAGAATAGTTAGTTAAAGACACTTAAAAAGACGTGTGATTAGTGAGAATCGAATGATAGGTGTATCTTAGGCTGACTTCAAGCTTATTGCAAAATACTCCCTCCGATTCATAATAAGTGACGTTTTAGAGAAATGCACACTTATTAAGAAAGTTAATGAAATATCTGATATACCCTTATTAATTACATGTTAAAGTGCCTTGAAAATATAATC
>JANZXV010000210.1:22614668-22625707 GCA_027576455.1 Erythroxylum roigii | reverse complement strand
AGTACCTTATATACCTGGAATTGCCGCTAGGTTTAGGTCTTTACGTGAGTCGTTGTGTTTGCATAGGAGTCTAACTCTGATGGGCCGGACGGGCCGTGGGCTTGTGAAGATGGGCCTGGGCCTAGCGCAGCCGACCTAACCAAACCTGAACTGTCAATATTATCTCAATTGACTTTACCCTCATTTTCATACATCTTTCTTTCCCTTCGATTTTGTCAAAATGACTAGCAGGGAAAAGACTAACTCGCCATTAACCCGAGTTACTATGCCTTTCATTCTAGTTTATGGCTTTATGCACATGAAGGGAATTTTTTTTCTCCATTTTGGGGGAATTCTTTATAAAATTCATAAAACTTATATACATATATAGTAATTTAAATATATAATTGCCACATGAATTCATCCTTAGTGGGCCCTTGTTTTTTATTTCAACATGATGATTTACACTTAGATATTGACTAATTTTGGTAACAAGTAACATAAATTTTATTACGTGTCCAATATCGTATATAAAAAGGTTAAAAACGAAGGAAATGTGAAATATCTGATTTCGATTTCATCTCGACTTATGAAATAGTTTCCATAGCCAAAACAAGCTCCAATCTTTTGGGACCTTTACGACAATCATTCACCAACACGTGGTTAACGCCTTTTTACAGTTTTCTCAATATGTAAGTGCTCTTAACAAGTCAGAGAATCTGTATACTTATAAATGATATCAGCAATTGTAGGAGACCCTAATCTTTATATATAACTTTTATATCGGCTTCTGCATCACACATCCGATGTGAGTTCGATCCATACTAATTAGGATTAATTTTCTTCCAAAACTTTGACCCATTGATTTATATTATTTATTAAATCCATTTTATTACCTTTATCTGAATCAAATTACGTAACTTAAGTGATAAATTATTGAAAAATTGAAAAATACAATTAATAATTGTCCAACTTTACGGGATTAAATAAAAAGTTAACAATATTTTACATCCTTGAATAATTAGCCATTAATTGAGAAAAACCAATTAGATCGTGAATAATTATTTTTATTAAAATTAGAAGAAATCTTAGAATTTTATATTTTATTAACATACCAAATAGGAGTGAGTAATTACTGGACCTTTAAGCCCTCAAGGGATGTGGCTCGATAGTTTAGAGTGGGGTTTGGTTTCGGTTAGGTCTCAGGTTCGATTCTATGCTAGCCCTTCTTGTAAGAGTCTAGAACAGCCGAGGTTTTACCTGTAGATGAAGAACTAGTTGGGCCCTAAATGATGAGGTGCGCCTGCTTGACCCGCCTATGGAGTGGTGCACCAATTAAACCTTCGGAAAGTTATGCCCACTTAACTTGCCTACGAAGTTTATCTAAAAAAACTAGTGAACCTTTAAAAATAAGAAGATTTTGATGCTAAAAAGAAGTTCACCTCATACGTATAGATAAGGCACAATTATTAACCAAAAAATCTATGGAAAGCTCGATAAAAGCAATGTTCAATGATGGTTTTGATATCTGGAAGCAAAATGGAGGTTGATTACTCAACTAGGAACATTCTGGAAGTGATGGGATAAAAGACAAGAAAATTGCCAAGTTATCTAAAATTAGCACACGGTTAACTTTTGTAATTGATTTAGTTGGCATCTTAACCACAATTAGGGGAACAGCAACTGGATTAGTCCTTTGCATAATAAATTGAAATCAAAGTTGGCAAACTTTTGACACCTACAAACTTGAAATCAAATCTAGACCAAAATAACCAAATTCTTTCTAACAAGTTGACTAAAGGCAATACTGTACATGATTTAGTATCAAGTTGAAAACTGCTTTTCTACAACAAGGGTATAGTAGGAAAGAAGAAATCGGTACAAAGATCAACGAGAATGTCGACAAGACGAAAAGCTTATTGGAAGAAGACGGTAGGTGTAGAAAATGGAGAGCAGAGCAAAAGGGTTTCATCTTCTTCATCTGCCTTTTGTCCTTGGAAAAATGTGAAGCCGATGTTCCACGCGTTCATATGTAAAGAAGGAGGAGAACCGTATTCGAAGCTTCCCAGCTCACAGAATAGATCAGAACACGGGCCCCACCACAGAACAGTAATACGGTTGAATATTCTCCTGTATTGAATTTTTGATAAAGAAATTGCTAGCCTTTGAAAGGGGCTAAGTGGGGTGGTGTCATATTTGCTTCGTCTAATGGTAAGTAGTGTTAGTTTCTCAAAATTTCTAGAACCCCACGTCGCTTTCTGTGCACTGTACACTTTCTTTTATTATAAGTGTCTCGTACACGAAAGCCGGAGGAAGAGAAATACCTCCCCTTCAAAGTCATGGTCTCTTTGTCTTGTGTGTTCTATTGGCAACAACCATCAAACCCTTCTTTTTGAACATCCATGGAAGTAGATAATCAGATGCTCTGTGACTATAATCGTGTCAGTTCAAAGTGTTTCCTTTCCGGGTTCTACTGTTGGGGCTGGGAATTCCTCACCGCTCTCTTGCTCTTTAGTTCCGCCGTCTAATCCTTTTCATTCATTTTCTTTGTTTCTCCTTTTTTATTTTGGTCTATTCCTTGTATCTTTTTCTTTTGGTGTTAGGTTTGCGTTTCTTTTCTTTGTTTTGGCCCCTTTTCTGGTGAAGGGTAGATCGGGAAAGATGGCCCAACGATCTGTTCCCGCGCCGTTTCTGGCGAAAACTTACCAGTTGGTGGATGATCCGACCACTGACGATGTGATATCCTGGAACGAAACTGGCACTACTTTTGTTGTTTGGAAAACTGCTGATTTTGCCAAGGATTTGCTTCCTAACTATTTCAAGCACAACAACTTCTCTAGCTTTGTTCGCCAGCTCAACACCTATGTAAGTCCCACCACCTCGCCTCTCTATATTACAACGTTTATGTCATGTTCTTTTCTATTTTGTCATGGTTCAAATTTGGACTGCCGTTTGTGTTGTTAGTTTGGTAATCACACAACTGGGTCATGAATTCCTTGCTTTCTTGGAATTCGAACTCACTGTTTAGCATTAGAATCGTTGGTGGGTAAGATGGTAGTTCAGGACTCGATTGTTTGAAGACTCTTTGGTCTATTATGGTTAGATAGTAACTAGCATACAACTTTGTTGTTGGTAGGATTGTAAGGTCGAATCTAGGCACGTTTAAACCGAGCAACCAACAGTAGGTGAGGGGCATCGGTGTCTTGGAGTCGGATTTAGGTAATCATGTATTATTAGGACGGAAAATTGTATGTAGTGATACACAAGCGACGAGATCATTGGTAGGAAATCAAGTCGTATCTAATAACATATAGCAGAGCAACTGAGAAATTTTAAGAAACATTTAATGGTTTGATTGAAAGTTTCAGGGGTTTTAACTATTTAATTCGAAGATTAATATTATAAAAGATTTAAAATAAAAAGCATTAAATAACAGAAATTAATATGATTATTACGATTAATTAACAAAATATTTTAAATAATATTAATCTTTATATAATCAACTCCATAAGTAATCATAACCTAGATAATAGGTATTACCTTTTGATACACATTATGCATCCCAAGTCAAACCAAAAGATGATAGGACACACTTCTTTGTGGCTAACTAAATCTTCTTGTTGTAGTATAGTCAACTGCATAGTTGTTTATGAGTTGATGTCCTTATCCTTGTTATTGTAAGGAAGTATTCGTGTATGAAACCAAAAGGGGGGATTGAGAGTATGGTCAATGGGCTATAAGGCTATGTTTGTTGGGCTTCACGACGCAAATCCGACAAGATGATGTTCGATGAGATTGGAAAGTCCCACTTAGCCTGTGTTTTCCTTTTCCTAGATGAAGTTAGACTAAGACTAGACTAGGAAATTTCCAATTGCGTGGAGAAACAGAAATCTCTCATAAGTCCACTTTTTTTTTTAAACGTGTTTTAGGAGGGTGTACATATTTAGCCTATTCACACTCAAACTAATTCTCTTACAAAAGACAGAGCCATTTATTACCAAATCAAACCCCAGAACAATCCAGTGTCATGGTCCTTTTTTTCTTTTCTAATTTATGTATAAATTCTTATTTAAAAAAATTGGAAAAACTTACTTTTTTTTTAATATAATGTTATTTTTAACCCAGTGTTTTAGTTTTTAATTCAGTTTTAATTTTATTAGTCATTTCACACTAACATTATCTGTTAATTTACTTTCCAATTATTAATTTAAAATTTAAATTTATAAATAACTTTATCAATACTTTATTAAAAATTAATCAAGTACATATTTTTTAAGCATTTGTATTTTAATTATATAATTAAATTATACAACATGTAATTTAATGTTAAATATTAATTTAATTAAGAAAGTTTATGTTAGAATGATTTTATCATAAATTACTTTGTTTTAATTTAAGTTGAAATATCAAATTCAAATAACGTGGTGATTAACTAGAGAAGGGAGCATTTACGTTTTTTAATTGACAGGGCTTTAGAAAGATCGTGCCCGACAAGTGGGAGTTTGCCAACGAGAATTTCCGTCGTGGAAAAAAAGAGCTTCTGTCCGAAATCCGTCGCCGGAAGGCAGCCATGCGGTCCGAGGGAAATGGTGCCAGCAAGCATGTAGGAGGCGGCGGCGGTTCGTCGCATTCAAATTCCGGCGAGGACTTGGCATCGACTTCAACTTCTTCACCTGATTCCAAGAACCCCGGATCGGTGGAGACTGTGGCTACTATGACCCAACTGGCGGGTTTGTCCGGCGAGAACGAGAAGCTGAAGAAAGATAACGAAGTGCTGAGCTCGGAGCTGGCGCAAGCCAAGAAGCAGTGTGATGAGTTGATAACGTTCTTGACCAAGTACGTGAATGTGGGGCCCGATCAGATCGATCGCATCATGAGGCAAGGAAGCTGCTCTGGGTCCACCCATGATGGCGGCGACGAGGATAACGATGACGAAAACGACGACGGAGAGAGTTTGAAACTGTTCGGTGTTCTTTTGAAATGCGACGGTAACAAGAAAAAGAGGGGCCGTGATGAGAAAATGAGGTTGGATGGGCCACAAGCAAAGGAAATCAAGATTTGCAATTGAAGATTTGATGGTAGTGGGTGTGGGGGCTCCTCTCTCTCTCTCTCAATGTTATGACTAGCATTTCCTTTTATTTCAATAATGTTTGTACGGGGGAGAGCTAAGAGCTTGGAGATCAAAGGCAAACGGGTCTCTTGAGTCTTGTCCCTCTTATTATAAGATAGTTAGACCATACATGTGTAAAGCTTGTGTGAGACCATTCATAACTCTTAAGAATGATTAATATTGTTTACAGATGTTCAAATCAGCTTTTATTTATGTCGTTGTCGAGACATTTTCTTCTTTAAAGTTAAAGAATAAATGTACATGGTGCGAAAGAATCTTCAACAATTCTTCTTTTATCCTAAAAATTACGGTAAGAAACGTGCACGGTTCACATGAAAGAGACGGTGGAGAGACAGAGGCACTGTGTTTAAGTTGAAACGGAGCGTTATGACGTGTAACTTTGCTAGTCATAAAATATCACTGGTGGAGGCTTCATGAGCAGAGAACTCATGGCTGTCAGATTCTGTAGCATTTTACCCTCTACATCACTCTCCTTCCCTTCCCACTTTACGTACCCTGTAACTTCAACTACGGTAAGATCCTTAAAACCCCATATCAGAGCCACTTCTTCCCCGGCCATGGAGATGCACGGCAGTGGACGAGACAAGTTTTTGGAGTACCCATTTGTGTCGGCTCCGCACAGGGACATGATGATTGATCTTATTTCTATGGTGGAAGATAGACTTGGCTCGCAGCTTCTTCCTTGTAGTCTCCCAATTGATGCACAGTACTGTCAGAATGAAAATGGGACCGCCCAAGCTTCTCTTCACATTAGATCGGGTCACGGGTCATCCCTGGTAATTTCTCGTCTCTTTCTCTGAAATTCCCTTGCTGAAGCTTGGAACTTTGATCGGTTCCTGTTCAGGAGACATACAATTGGTTATTAGTTTATGTAGTTTCTTTCAATTGTTGAGTGGCATTTTGAAAGCGTCTGCTTTGCTTGATCGAAGCAGGACAGATGCGTTCTGGTGGTAGAGTTACTGTTTGATATCTGAGTCTTATGGGTTTGGACAGTCTTCATTTTCAACCTTTCTAGTAAGTACATTGATTGTTTGTAGTGGTAGCTAATTGTGCTTCTTGCTATGATTAGAAAACAATTGCAATCACCAAGTAAAGTGGAACTATTGTAATATTGCGTCTTCTGCAAAATGTCCTTTTCAGTTCCACAAGTTGTTGTGCATGCTGGGTTGGTTAATTGATGCAGGAGATCGATAGGTTACTTTTGTGTTGGCCGATCCCAGTTCTATAATTGTATTATATGTAGGCTCTAACTGTGATTCAGGTTTTGTTTTTATTTTAAATCATGATTACAGAGTTGTTTTCTAATATCCTACCCTCATAGTGGTTGGTTGGTTGGTTGGTTGTGGAAACTTAAATCTAGTGGTTCCAAGCTATGTCCAGCAAGAAAGAATTTAAAGTTAGCAAGCTATGGCAGAGTGCATCGCATGCATTGTTGTGTATTTTTCAGGAACAGGTTTGGGCACAATTGGAATGAACAAACAGTGCAAGTTTGTCTTACCGTGACCTTAAAAGAATTACATAGTTGGTCTGATTGCTAAACATGCTCTGTGCTAGAAAACTATATTTTAATTTATAGGGTGTGGGATAGGGTTTGTAAGTTCTATTAATTTGTTATTTCCTCCTTATCTGATGTCTCATTGGCTTTTGTTGTGTCTTCGAGACTACTAATATCACGAAGAAATGTAAACATCTTACATTTCTTTCTACCATAGATCAAACATCTTATATTTCTTTCTACCATAGATCTTGGTCATAAGCATCTATACCATAAAATCAATTTTTGTATAAACCATCTTACCCCATCCCCCTCTTTTTGATGTTTGAGCTAATGTCTCTGCAAGCTGGCCTGTTCATCCATAAATCGTCTATTATTCGCCTTTGGATTGTGTTGCTATCAACTTCAAAGGATTGGATGAAGTGTGCCTCATGATTCATGTTTCATACATTTGTCTTAAATATGATTCAAACATAGGTATTGCTTGGTTATCAATTCAGGGGGCTAGTAATATTAGTGTTAATAATGTGGATTGTAATTTGTGTCACTACAATATACCATGCTCCTCATCAATTTACTTGACTTTAGTACAGAGTGATCTAATGCTGGACATGTTTCAGGTTGATTTCATATTGGGAAGTTGGCTACATTGCAAGCTACCAACAGGTGCATCATTGAACATAACAAGCCTTTTAGCCTATCTGAATCTTTCAACCGATGCACCGAATTTTGTAGCTGAGGTAATCCAGGGCAGCCCAACGTCTCTTGTCTTTCTCCTTGATTTACCACCAAGAAAGGATCTTGTCATGCATCCAGACTACCTCCAAACTTTCTACGAGAACACGCAGTTGGATACACATAGGCAAATGCTTGCAAAACTTCCCGAGGTTCAACCTTACATCTCTTCATCCCTTTATCTTCGACACTACTTCTCGCCAACTGCAATATTGATTCGTATAGAAGTCAAGGCCGATGAGTCAGGTCAAATGGAGGACATTATAAAGAGTCACTTGAATCCTATTGCAAAGGAAGTTCTGAGAATCTGGCTGGACCATTGTGCTTGTGGTGGGAGAGAAGTGGGAGAAGAGGAAAAAACATATTTGAAGAAGAGGGATAATATGATGAAGAACAAAAGTATTGAGATTGATCTTGGCTCAAACTTTCCTAGGTTATTTGGACCAGAGGTAGCAAACAGAGTGCTAGGAGCCATAAGGGAGGTGTATAATGTATGAGAATTGTAGCGAGTGACTATCCTCAGGTCCTTTTCTTCATGTTACCATTAAAAGGTTAATCAAAAAGAGACCTCAGATATACTTATTATGACACAGACCATAGGTATCTTCATCAGGGCAATCAACACAGTTGATTCCGTTGAACTGCAATGAACATTAAATATTCGAATATTGAACCTAAACGGGAATCCCGTTTATTCATTTCGAAGTAGCTTTTAAAGAAGAAATCAGAGGTTGTCCAACATGGGTAAGTTCCTGTAATAAATATATGTTTAACCTTCAAAGTGTTGCCCTGATAACTTTGTACATACCAGACCTAGACCTGAACATGAGTTGTTATAACTCAATTGAAAACTTTTAATTTGGTTCAGTCAGATTTTGCTAGGGCTGAATATTGTTATTCGGATTCATGATTTTGTACGACTTTAGCTGCTGAATACCTGCAAGACAAATAAGGCACGTCGGGGGTTGGTTCCCGGAAGGTCCTTCCGACGTTCAAGTTAGTCTTTTTGAGAGGGTATTGGTTGCTAATAATGGAGAAAAATAGGGTTGTAATGTCGTACCTGTATCATGACGAAATAGTACCTTATATATGAGATGATTGCTAGGTTTTGGTTTTTACGTTTGCATGGGAGAATGACACCTGCTAATGGGCCCCAGACGTGTGGACCCAAACCTGGGCCTGGGCCTGAGCCTAGCACAGCCGACCTAACCGTAAGCCCCCCTACTTCTCGAGTCTGATCCGAGGGAAGGGTCGAAGGAGTATATAAGGATCGTCTTGCATATCTTCAGGGCAGCTTGTGCTAGGCCCGACCGATTGAGAGTCATCATGAAAATCGATCGTTCGGCTACATCAATGGGGCAGGTCGGTCTGGTGAGCATGATGATCGGGCCGATCGAGAGTGTCGAGAGTCAAACAAAACGCTAGATGTAATTATTGCTGACGGTTTGCATCTTTTAGGCGCCGTTCGAGATTTGGAACGATGCGTCATTTGAACTGCCGTATAGCTGTCTCGCACTGTCACGCGCGTCCCTTCGTGTGTCACGCCGCTTCGGGTCATTAATGACCTTGTCTTACAGTCGCTCAGATTTTTCCACGTGTTCAACTTCGATTAGTATTTCTGTTCGGTTGATGCTATAAATTCTGGGATTGATGGTCTTTCTTCACTTTGCGTGGTTCTTTCTAGCTTCTATCCTCTGCCTTTTCGTCTCTTTATCCCCAGTTACGAGAATGTATCTTTCACTGTCGTCCCCACTCCAAGCTTCAATCACTATCCAGACGTGTCCTTTTTTCTCTCTCCATCCGAATTTGCCTTGCTAGTAGTTGGGCCGCTGGAGATAACGGCGGAAATGGTTGGTGTACCGGAGAACGTGAGGGACAAGCTGAGGGCTGAGAAGGTTGCGAAGTTCGTCGTTCGCGGACTATGCCGAGTCATCGTTTCCATTCGAGCTCGGCTTTTTTCTGGAAGAAAAAAAAGAGAGATAGCCGAGAGAGAGCAAGAGGTAGTTCCGGACGAGGACTTGTTGTGGTAAAAATTATGGCCTTGTACAGAATTTGGCTACCACAGGACTTGTCAGCACAAATATATCAGAACCTATAATGGACAGGTCATTTGACTTTGGCATGGAGAAGTTCATTGATGATGCTTGTATTAGACCGGGTAGGAAGGATGTCATTTCTAAGTAGAAAAGCTCATCTGGTCGAGCTTGTGGTCAGGACAAACTTATTGGAAATAAAAATTCTATTTTTATCTTTCATTGCTTTCTTAATTTTGTTTGATGAAGCTTTAAACTATCGTTGGCTTTTTATGAGAGGTAGCCTTTTCGAATAGCACGTAGCGAATTAGCGCATCCGGTGCGAGTCGATCGCGATCGCTAGATTTAAAGAAAAGTGCTGCCAAGCCACAAAATCTCGTTTGGAAACTTGGCTGAGCGGTGCCAAGATTTTAACCTAGCAGTGCCTGGTCCCAGGATCTCGTTTGGGAGCCTGGTGGGGCGATGTAGAGGCCGAGCGATCCGAGATTCTGTTCTCGGCATCGCCTGGTTCCAAGATCTCGTTTAGAACTTGGTCGGGTGATGTAGAGGCCGAGCGATCCGAAACTTTTGTTCTCGGCATCGCCTGGTTCCAAGATCTCGTTTGGAACTTGGCTGGGCGATGTAGAGGCCGAGCGATCCGAGATTTTTGTTCTCGGTATCGCCTGGTTCTAAGATCTCGTTTGGAACCTGGCCGGGCGAAGTAAAGGCCGAGCGATGCCAAGGATTTCGTCTTGGCATCCTGGCTGAGCTGTGTCGAGGTCGAGCGATGCCAAGGATCTCGTCTTGGTATCCTGGTCGAAGCATGTCGAGGTCGAGTGATGTCAAGGATCTTGTCTTGGCATCCTGGTCGGAGCATGTCGAGGTTGAGCGATGCCAAAGATCTTGTCTTGGCATCCTGGTCGGAGCATGTCGAGGTCGAACGATGCCAAGGATCTTGTCTTGGCATCCTGGTCGAGCTGTATCAATGACAATCAGTTGATGGCATGTTTTCGCCCTTGGCTCTATTTAACGAGATTTTTCTTGCCGAAAAATTTGGAATCCCTTTATTGATGATGATGAGGGCGTGGGATGAGGGCGTGGGCCATTAAAAAACCTAACTGGCAAAGCCAGGAAAAAGGTACCCACTACAAATTCGTTAACAAGTATAAAATACAAGAAATAAATAAAGCCAAGCTTATCTATTGATAAAACGCCTTCAGATTTTGAGAGCTCCAGGGCCTCGGTAGGATCTTGCCATCAGCGTTGCGCAGGATGTAAGAGCCATGTCCAACTTGTTTAACCACTTGATAAGGTCCTTCCCACGTTTGTCCGAGCTTTTCGGGGTGCTTCCCAGCCACCTCGGTCGTCCTTAGGACATAGCCGCCAATCTTTATATCACTCAGCCTTATCCTTTTATTGTAGAACCTTGTTGCTTTTTGTCTGATGGCTTCTGAGCGAGTGGCTGCCCTATCCCTGTCTTCACTGAGAAGCACAAGTTCCGCTCTGCGGGCTTCATCATTTCGCTCTTCTTCGTAACTTGATACTCTTTGGTTGGGCAGTACCACTTCCACTGGAACTAAGGCTTCTGCCCCAAAGGTCATCCTGAACGACGTTTCTCCTGTGGCCCCATTCGGGGTAGTTCTGTATGCCCACAACACTTCATCTAACTCATCTACCCAATTCTTAC
>JANZXV010000210.1:22555892-22567844 GCA_027576455.1 Erythroxylum roigii | reverse complement strand
ATTTTTACAATTTATTGTTTTTCGTTGCAAATTACTGGATTTAATTTAATTGGTGAACAATTTGGTCCTTGAGGGAGACGACTTTAGAATATTTACTGTGTGATACTAGAACGAATCTGTGTGCTTGCAGAAATAATCGATCAGTAGGTTCAGCCAAGCATAATGGCTTCCCGATGAAACTAGCAAAGGAGCTCAATCCTTGGGTAGACCAATATTCAAGAGGAATTTTATGAAAATTAATCCATAGCGGCATGTTTGTAATCTTAATAGTATCTATCTTTAAGCCCGACTGCCATATCTGCAGGAAAATAGGTTGATTCCCGAAGTGCCATAGACCTTCTTTAAGGATCTTGTGAGCAGCAGCTGAGGTAAAGAAGGTGAAAAGAACCAACCTGTCTTTAGAGAGGAGTACATCCGTTAGACCCCTTTTTTTCCAGTATTTATGAGCTCATCTCGATATCAAAGGAAAGGCTGGGTGTTGCTCATAGAAAAATCCGACTATGGTACATTGCTAATTGTTTGCACCATTTTTTAGGACTGCAATATTGGGACAGACAACAAGTTTACCATCCATGTCCACAAGAGGGGTGTAATTTAGGTGCATAGGAGAAGTATCACCAACAACTTGTTTCTGGGTTTTAGGAACAAAAGGAGGGGTTGGGGATGAGTCCGAAGGTTTGGTTGAAGAAGGGGGAATGGAGAGGTAGCGAAGATGGGGAAGCCTTGAAGGGAAAAGGAGGAAAATCGGTGTTTTGGGTTAGGGAAGTGTCAGTCATTATGGAGGGAGAAGCTAAGTATGGAAGGCGTTTCAGATGAAATAATAGAGAAGATTGCTCAATAATAGTAAAAAGGAGGGTTGGCGAGAAAAGTTGTAGAAAAGGGAAATGTGGAAAGACAGAGGTACCCTTGGTGGGGAGGCCTCAAAGGAGAGCTGGGAAGGAGGTTCAAATTTGGGAGACAAAGAGAGGAGGGGGTGATCGGAAGTAGTGGATATGGTGAGCAACCAGACTAGATGTTGGGTTAAGAGGAGGCCGAAATTTGGAGGAGAGAAAGGAAAGTGTTAGTGGCAAGGTGATGGTTGTTAGAGAGAGGGAGGAGTTTCTCCTTCTACACGGTGGGAGTTTGAGATTTTAGGGTATTAGCAAAGTGGTGGATCTCGCAAAGTGTTAGTGCCTAAGTTTCCTAAATTTTACAGTTAAGTGTAACTTGATTAATTTTTCTCTTTTTAACCGTTATTCATGTATGGTCTAATAACTTCTTAACATGTTAAAAATAGATATAAATTATAATCATAAATGCAATTTATTATTATAATTTATCTTTGATTCTCCAATTTAATAATTTATATTCATATATTAAGAAATATATCTAACAACATATTATAACTATCTAAATATTAAGAATACCAACGTGGTTTTGACTAACATTTTCATTCATGATCTTTCTATATAATTAGATTATTTCATCATACCATATTTTGACTAGACATAAAATATAGAACTAATGTCTACTTTATTTTAGTCGAGGCGTATTAGTTCTCCAATAACGGTAACTAATGCTATTTTAAAACTATTTTTAAAGTATAATTTCTTTAAATCAATACTAATTGAGAATAATAAAACATTCTCCCTAATTACTTTAAGGTGAAGAATCATATATTAGTCACTTAGCTACCTCTATATAGTGCATATATATTTGCTGACTACCAATCAAGTTATCATTAACTAAGATACGTCCTAAGTAATATCAAGATATAACAATTATTA
This sequence comes from Erythroxylum roigii, assembly GCA_027576455.1. NCBI lineage: Eukaryota > Viridiplantae > Streptophyta > Magnoliopsida > Malpighiales > Erythroxylaceae > Erythroxylum > Erythroxylum roigii. The sequence continues at coordinate 22,566,078 of JANZXV010000210.1, read as the reverse complement.
TTGAGAGTCTTTAGAGATCTCAAGTCAATTAATCACTTATACAATCATGGCAATGAGGTTTTTAATAGACACACAAGTATTGTTTTATATAAAATTCTTATATTGGGATAGTTCAATAAACTTGATTTCTAACAAGGACTATCATATTTATTTAAGTATCGCTATATTTTAGTCTATGAGATCAATTTCTTCCTTCGTAAGGAAAAAAATATAACGTGTACTACTGTTCTTGTTTTATTAATGTTTAATCTTAATAAACAATAATGAGCAACTATAAGAATAATTTAGAGATAATATATAAATTCAATAAGAATCTTATACTTATAATATTATCATAATTTTATTTGAAAAGTATATTTACTCCATAAACTTTATTTTATATATATAACTAATTGATTAGTTGTAGGATATAAACCATAATAAATTTCTCCTAATCTAAACACAGCTGACAAAGAAATGATGAATCATATACTAGCTCCATTTTACGATAATATTTCGTACCAAAAAGAACAATTTATTTCAAACTTTTGATCTTTTAAATTAATTATTTTTTCGTATGTCTAGGAGATTGATAGATACCCACTAATACTAAAATTAACATAAAATCCTTTCCAGACGCGGATAACCTCCATTAACTACATAAATTTAGTAACATAAGGAATAAATAAATAGAAAATGAAAAGATTAATTGTACAAATATTTGGCTGAAGATATATTTTACTCTTTGAAGTTTGCATCAAAGTTATAGATCCTAACAATTGGCAATGCATAAAAAAAAGGCCAAAACATTTTGAAAATAATATAAAATGATCTCTAGATTGACAAAAATGCCAAGGTTATGTAGTTTTTGTTGACTTAGTAATTTTTTAATTTAAAGGACATGATAGCCACATAGATGACTGACATGGATCCCTAAAAATTATAACTATGAATTAGTTTGGGAATTTAAGAATGAAAATCATAAATCCATAACTTAAACACCACGTCCTAGTCACCAAACTTTAACCAAAACCACCATCTATCACTACCATCATTTTCCTCCTTCTAGTGAATTAATCACCTTACTTGCAAGTACACATTCAATATATTAAACCTAAATCCCATCATCACTTGTAAGTTGTTGTAATTTGGGGTCTGCCTTAATGTTTACAAAACCCGTTTAACCTTCTTTTGTTATGCCACCTCTTTGTGCCCCTTCTTGATCTAAGACATATTTTTCTTGGACTTTGAATCATATTTATTGCTTATCAATCTCTTTTAACTTTTCATATTGTTGTTTTTGTTATTTTGTTTGGTAAATTTTGGGATTTAGTAGCATGAGAGTCATTGTTTCTGTGCTCAATTAGGATTCGTCCGATTGCATTTGCTCTGAATTTAGTTGATTGCCTTCTTCTAGGGGATAATTAATTTGGCATATGGTAGCTAACAATAATTTTAGGGCTAAAGCTCATATTTGTAGGTCAATTTTAACTAGTTTCTTAAAGCTGTTATAATTACTAGTTCTTTTGCTTAAGTGAGTACTTGAAGATTCAAATTTCTCTTTTTAGTGTTTGCTCTTATTTAGTGATTGGTTTGTTCTTAAAATATGAGGGGCATTCTTGAGGTGGGATGGATACTTTATTCAGTGAATAGATACTTACAGACAAGCTTAACAACACCCATTAATGTATTGAAAAATATCCTTTTGTGCTTGTCCTTTTTTAGTTGTTTCAAAATATAGGATCTCATTATTTTTCTTTAATATTAACTAATTTCCCTCTACAACAATTAAAAAGAACATATACCCCTTGTTATTACTTATAATTGTGCTAAAGTCAAAGAATTCACTCAGAGGAGCTATAGGTGGTCCTTTGTTGGGATGGATGCAGGGAACTAAGTTAAAATTAGAGAAGAAAGGAAGAGAAAGATAACTATATTGAAATCCCAAAATTAAATTTACGGTTTCAATTTTTAAGAGTCCGCATTAGTTATCTATATGGCTAATGTATACCACTTAAAAATGTTTGCCAAATTAGTAGATCATTTTATACAATTTTTAAAATGTTATCTAACTTAAATTTTAGGGCAAATTTGTAAATTAAACCATGACGTTTTCACCAAAATACAAGTTTAAACTTAACATTTCAAAGTGTTCAAAATAAACTCTAATATTTACAAAATATTCAAAAAAATTCTAATTGGATGAAAAATTGGATAGAGTTAAGCCTACATCTGTTATAAGCTACGTTAGCATTGACATAACATATATTTATATTTTAAATTTGACAAGTAGGCCCACTATATCACATGAATGCCACCGGCCCCAAGTGGCCCACTTATAATATTTAAATTAGTTTTGTAATTTTTTAAATTCTTGATAAAAGACTAATTAAACTAAAGTTCATTATAATTAAACCTTAATTATGATTTGGCTAACTTTAAATCTCCAAAATTTTGAGTAAATATCTAAAGAATCTAATTTCTATTTTTTTCAATTCCCTTATCATATCTTAAAAACTTCAATAAATTTCCCGATAAAACTAATCTGAAGCTTGACATCTTCTCCTTTATACGAGAGATATCATTAGCCATCTAAACCTTGCGGTCTTCTTCTTCATATGATAACCCTAACCGTCATCTGCATTGGTGGTTGGCGTGATCTGTTTATATAACTTCAAGCTTGGTGTCTTTTGTGAGCAAAAGTATCTTGTGAAACCTAGTTCGAGTAGAGACTATGGTGCTAAAATTTGTTATAGGAGTGAGTATGGGTTAGGAAGTGGTAAGGAGAGGAAGCCAGTAAGCTTTTGGGAGATAGGTTGGTGAAGATGGAGATGGTAAGAGCAGATTCAGAGTATGAGAATGGAGATGGAGGTGAAGGAAAAAGAAACACGGTACCTTTCTCTGCCTTAGCTACAAATTTTATTGGAAATTTTGCACTCAACGTTTGCAGTAAAATTTAAGGCAAAGAAAATTTAGTAATGGAGGATATTACTAAAGCTTTCTCAAAGAAAAATGGTAAAATGAAGCCTAAAACCACTGGATCATCGGACTCCTCATAGCTAGGCAGTAGTGGATTTTGCTTTTGGACAAGATACAAAGATTTTTTAAAAAAGAAAAATGAATTAACGAAAGAAGAATAAAGTTACAGAGACTAATAAGTCAAGGGAGTACCCTTAGCATATAATACAACGGAAGGTAACTACCAAATCATAAAAATAGATGGAAATTTAAAGATTTTTTGGTGACTTAGTAATATCATAACCTTTTCTCCATTAACAGTCATCTAGCGCTACTATCTTCATACATACTATCTTCATATGGCTAGAACAACATCCCATGGCAAAGAAAAAAATCGTCTTTCTATCTTGGAGGGAGGTTCCAACACTAGCCACTGCCATGCTGCCGAAGGCCCACACTCGAAGAATAATTGCTTTCAACAGACTTCTATATGCGTATAGAAGAGCAAACATTAAAGCTGCATGTTAAATGAATATTTTTTTATCAAAACAATCTCACTAATTTCAGCGATTATTAAAGAGATCAGACATTCTTTAGTGGATGATTTTTTCTTGAAACGTCGAAGATTTCGTTCTCTCCAAAGCGACTAGATACAAACTCCCAAGACAACAATATGAACTAATCTTCTGGAAGGTAAATATGATGAGAGACAATTTGTAATATCAAGTATAGTTGACCTTGGATCCGTCCAAGAACAAAGAGCAGAGACGTGTTCCCATATTGTTTTGTTGAAGGGGTATTCAAAGAAAAGGTGGTTACATGATTCAATATGTAGAGAACACATGGGACAATATTTATCCATTTGCATATATGGTATTCGGTTTGCTGTGGAAAGTTTATTCTGAATGGCTAGCCAATAGATGAAGGAGATCCTCGACGTTAGGTGTCTACTCCATACCGTGGCAACCCAAGGAACTGTGGAACTATGCTTACGCAAGTTGTCACAAATGATTTTGTTTGTTAGTTTGTCTAGTGAAATACCTTTCCAGAAGAAGGCGTCAGATTCATGAGGTGTTGGGGGATAGTTGGGCTGAAGATGAAGTAGACTTCTAGGAAGGTTCCATGAGTTCCCATCAATAAAAGCTCTCATTCGTGTTTTTAGAGGAAACAATGGGCGAACTGAAACAAAAATAGGTTTAGCTAGTAAAAGATCCATTCAAATTGAGAAAGATTTTATAACTAATCTTTTCAGCTGCATTCATATATCTAAATTCAAATACATCCCTTTGTAAGATATTTGACCTCAATGTAGATGAATAAGAGTCTTAAGGAAAGTGTGCGAGAGTCCTAATTTAGGTTATGTAATTTGACAAACAGATGCCAACTGATGTTGAAATTTACATTGTATAATGCTCTTATTGTGTTTGAATTTCAACGTTTTTAACATAACATAGAAGTAAACCAAATCATTAGTTAAATTATTTCAATATTTTTCATATATTGTTCTAATATTTGTTAAGAAAATAAGATAAATTGATTAGTTAAAAACACTACAGCCACCCTAAATTCTAGTTCAACTGATATGCTCCTAAGAGACATTTTATCGAACAATTCATTGGTAACCCGAATTATCTCTAACTAATAACAAAACAACTGCATTTTTCATTATTTACCAACAATAACACATTCAAAAAACAAATAAACCAACAATTCAACATAAAAACGCATAAACCAACAATCCAAGCAAACCTCACTGACCCTCCCAGGGTCATATATATAAACATTTAACACCTTCATTTTTTGGAGACAAAATAAACCCATTAGTTTTGTTACCTGAAAATGATGCACGATGGACCAAAAACTAAGCAAAAATCGATGGTGGAAGCTTGGGAGGAAGAGGACTGACGACGTTGATGGTGGAAGAAGAGAGAAAATAACATAGGGGAGGCAGAATGGGGGTGTCGGGTGAGTTAAGTCCGTGAATAAAACGATATCATTTGGATTAAAAACCAAACAACACGTTTTAATTTAAGAACAATTTTATAGTTACCGACATAACTATAATTCTGTCAGTATTTTATCGATAAAAATGTGGATTCGTTAGTATTCAAGATGCTCATTTTTTCCACCACCCATTTCCACCTACTTTTACGACAGACACGTATTCCGTCGCTATATTTTGTTAGAAAATTTGCAGGGATATTTTCCCTCCATGTTTATCGACGGATATTTTGACGATCGCAAAAACAATATTTTCGACAAATATACTGACAGAAAATTAATTTCTGTCGGTAATTTTCCATTGGTAAGGTGTTGTTTTCTTGTAGTGAAAACGTAACAAATAGAGAGAGCTATAAGTTTGTAAAGAAAGTGGAAAACAAGATAATCTCAAAGGCTAAAGTAGAGCCCATGAGAACTTACATCAATGATTGAAAAATAAGGATGGAGGAAAGGATATAATTAAGCTGGTGAGAGCTACAGAATGAAAAGTAAGATACTTGGATCAAGTTTGTTATATGAAGAATGAAGTCAGGTGCTCATGGATAAAATCACATAAAAAAAAGTTAGTAGATATACTTCTATAGCCTTTTTAATAAAGGTGAATGACATCTCTTCTTTGTATGATCTTAGCACTTCTCAGAATTATCTTAACTTCACTTATTACTTACATACCACGAGAGAAGGAATTAAAGGATCTTTGAGAAAGATGAAGAGTAGAAGGACAGTAGGACCTACTCTTAAAGGTATGGAAAAGCTTAGGAGATAAAGGTCTTACTTAGTTAACCAAGCTTTTTAATGTAATCCTCAAATCTGACAAAATGTCAGATGAGTAAAGCATTAGCATACTAATCCCTTTCTCAAGTAAAAATGGGGCACCTGAAGTTGTAACAACTATAGAGGCATCAAACTAGTCAGTCACATTATAAAGTTATGAGGGAGGGTAATTGAGAAAAAAGTGAGAAAGAGTGCACCTATCTTAGAGAACAAATTTGGTTTTATTCCAGGAAAGTCCATAAAAAAACTTTATACCTCCTTAGATGATTACTGGAATATTATAGAGATAGATAGAGGGATATGCATATAGTTTTCATTGACTCAAAGAAGGCTTATGACAAAGTACCTAGGGGAGTCTTGTAGAGGTGTTTAAAAGCTAAGGGAGTTCCTATGACCTATATAAGGGTTATTAGGGATATATAGGAAGGTCTTAAGACTCAAGTAAGGACGATAGACAGAGATATATAGTATTTTTCTATCAATATCGGATTACATCAATAATCCTTGTTGAACCCCTTCTTAATTGAAATTATTAAAGATGAACTCACTAAGAATATCCAACGGGATGTGCTTTGGCGTTTGTTATTTGCTATTGAAGTTATTTTATTGAATGAAATAAAAGAGGATGTTAATATCAAACTAAAACTTTAGAGCAATACGCTCGAGTTGAAGGGCTTTAAGTTTTGAGTAAAACTAAGACTGAGTACCTAAAGTATGACTTTTCAAGTCACAAGTTTGTATCCGATGTGGAGATAAAGATTAGTTCAGAAGATATACTACAAAAAGATTGTTTTAAGTACCTTAGATTTGTCATACAAAGCAATGGAAAAATAGAGGATAACATAGCTCACTTTATCAAATCAGGATGACTTAAATAGAGGTGCACATCAGGAGTTTAATATGATAAGAAGATACCAATTAAGGTAAAAGGTAAATTATACTATTTAACAACTAGGTTGACTATACTTTATGGGATAGAGTGTTAACCAATCAAATAGGTTCTTAAGTTAATAATGGAAAAAAATGATGATGCTCCGTTGGAAGCACAACTTTACAAGAAGAGATAAGGTTGGTAATATAGTGGCAAGAGACAAGTTAGGGTGGCCAACATTGATGGTAAGCTAAATGGGGACAAAGCTTAGGTGGTTTTGACATATTAAAAGAAGACATCCTGACACTCTATTAAGAGGATGTGAGAATATTATAATTAGAGATTGTAAGAGAAGAAGAGAAACACTTAAGAAGAATTGGAAGGAGGTAATCAAATATGATATAGTCCTACTAAAGCTTACTAAGGACTTGACCCTTAATAGGAAACTTTGTGAACTAGGATATGAGTATAAGATCTTACGTAGAGAGATCCTTTTCTTTTCATAAATAGGGCCTTCTCTTTTCATAGACCTTTTGAACTTTTTTCTGCCTTTCTTGTTGTTTTGTTTCTTATATCTCATAATTACTTTGAGTACTTTGGCTATTAGTATTTGCCCTTTAGTTTTTTTTTCCTGCTCTTTCAATTGCATGTTTGTTTTATTTACTTATCTGTTTTCTTTCTTGACTATTTATTTAATTACTTACTTTGATATTATTTTAATATTATTTATTATTTATTTATCAATTATTTGTTTATGTATTTGATTTTTTTTAAAAATCTTTTAAATATTTTCTCTTTTCTTTCTTATTTTTCTTTCTTTTAATGGGTCTATTAGAAACAATCTCTCTACTAGTTAGAGGTAAGGTTGCATATTACTAGACCTCGTTAGACCCTACATTTGAGCGATATTTCTATTAGGATGTTGTTATTGTTTTATAATAAGAAGAGAATATATAATCTAGTTGGTATAACTCGATAGTGATTGTAATTAATTTAAAAATAAATTATAATATATTACAATAGAAAATAATTTCATACATTACTAATTAGAAGTTATCCAGATGCTTTAGATGAAAACATGAATTATAACTTTTAAAAACTGTTAGAGAATATAGTTTTTTTATGATGAAAAGATGCAATCTTATTTTAAAATATAATTTAATTGTTACTATTATTTTATAATTTTTGTATTAGGTTCAATCTTAGTTAGACTTATTAGCTTTATTATTAATTGAATATACATTAATAAATATCATATTTTATTTTTATTTCAATAAAATATTTTATTTTATATTACATTTTTCTTATTCTTGTAATTTCTATTTCTCATTTACTATTTATTGATTTCTTAACATTCTAATATTGACTGAATTTTTAAACCTTAATTTTTTTTCTCTTGTCATTATGAGTAAAGTTTTTAAAACATTACTTTTTGACAAGATATCAAATGTACCCAGCGTTTTAAAATTTTTTCAAATCGGTGTTTGACTTTTTAATAATTTTATCTTATGCAAATCTTTAAAATTAATACATTTTAGATTTAGATATTATCTCCATCAATTTTTAACTAAGATGGGCAAGTTCATCAAAAAGTCATGTAAGTGTCTATTTGTTAGTCAAAATTGTAAACAACTAACAAAGACAATATTTTGATTTTAGTTATACAAATTTTCAAATATTAGTCAACAAATTAAAAATTTTAGAAATTAAACACAAAATTAAAAAGTTGTAATTGAAAATTTGTTATCTCATTCTTCTTTGTTTATTATTTTTGATCCGTTCTTGTAATTCAAGGTATAGTTGACTGGTCCAAATGTGGGAATCCACCACGTGGCATAACCCTATTTGACTGGCCACTTGGAAAAGGTTAAACCATGTGAGTGACAGCTACGTACTTTTAAGTCCTTTTAGTACAGCTTTCAATCTTCTTTGCATTCGTCCCCACGCATGTTACTAAGGACCCCCTAGCTACTAAGTGCTCAGAGAAGGACCTAAAACTATGTTATTATTTATGCCTGATTGAGTATTAGTATGAGTCGGGCCGTACGCTATATTTTATCATTAATTAATTAAAATTAATTCTATCATCTAATCCTAATTTTTATTTGATAAATAAATTATTTAAAATATATAATTGATGCATATTTGAAAGGCAAGATTTTACTATTATATGAAAAAGGATGAGCACTAACAAGTGTGCTTTGATCAAATAACGATGGGCCGAGTAAGGATTAGCTTCTAGCCTTCTACCTAACGTTGGATTTATGATTCTGGTCGGCCTTGCCAATTAATTATTTGTATTTAAATGGATACCACGCAGTATCTGATGGGAGAACAACAACAAAAACGCAGTCAAGTAAAGGCAACTGACTAGTTGACTGTATCTTCACTTGTTTGCATGTGTAAAGCTCGAATCCTTCGCGCATATTGGTTTTGGTGTGTGTACGTATGTAACAAAGAGATATGCTTTAGTTGGCAACTTCTGCGAATGGTAGCGAAGGCATTTACTTGTTCAACAGATTAACATGTGACTTTTGTGATATCTGTACTCTAATCAACGAAGACTGGTAATAAAAGCTTAAATGGATAGGACTTCTCAAGTTTGAAAGTTGCAACTAAAAAGGTATAAAAGGAGAAAGAACTGTGAAAATATTTGTTATTGTTTCGATGAACAATGTAAGTATTAATTTAATGATGTGATGCAGTATTGCTATTATTAGGTTCTGAACTCAAACCATCTTAGACGGAAGCATCAGACACACTGTTATGATCTCTATATCACAACAAGTCCATTTCTGCTTTCTGCTCCAACAAAAGAACAATTTTTTTTCCTTTTTTTGTTTTTTCCTTATTATACAAAGTTTCAATGTTGATGAATGATAAATACATGGCTCAACAGCTTCTAACTATCTCAGGAAGTTAATAGCGCCGGAGTCTTGCCTGAGGAGTCCATGTGGTTCCTTGCAGCAGACAAAACATAACCCACTACTTGAACCAGACATTAATGTTTCATTATTGTCAATTCTCTAGCCACAACCACCACCTTAGATATTCAAAGCGAAACCATTTCACAAGATAGTGTAAGTGTTTGGCAAATAGTTTATTAGCTATATTTACCCAAAAAAAAAAGAAGTTTATTAGCTATTTTTTAGCTTATTGACTATCTTAACAAAATTATTGATATATTTAGTGAATGACTTATTAGTTAACTTATATAACTTCAATAAGCTGATTTCTAAATAAAATTATTGCCCTCCACTTTACTCTCTACTTCTGCTATGTATGTTTTCAAAGTTGGCTTTTTTTATTATACAATTATGTCGTGAAGTTTAGAATAATATAATAAAGGGGTTAATTAAACTTTTTAATCTTTATTTAATTTTATAATATTAGTTTACATTAAAATACCATAATATTAAGTTTTTGAATATAAAGAGTCACATAAAATTAGTATTTTTAGTATATAACTACTATAAATCATATCTGTGTCATACTACAATTATAGATATTTTAATTTATTAAATAATAAAATTCATATATATTGTATAAAAAATACTAATATGATGTAGCTCGCTGCATATATCATTTATATTAATAGAGAAT
>JANZXV010000210.1:22438017-22452445 GCA_027576455.1 Erythroxylum roigii | reverse complement strand
TAATTATGCATATCGTACACATTACTTCTGGCTAATCAAATCTGAGTTAACTAAGATCTGTATGGAGATGGAGGTTTCCGATAACACTTCACCAAGTGACAATATGTTGAAGGAGAGAAGGATATAAAATGGTCCGTACTCATGCATGTTAAAACATAAAAATAAAAGACACACATGCATCTGCAAAGTGGAACGCACATTTCGAACTAGCTAAGCTCCGCCTCAACTTATGGCTTATTTAATCTGGCGAAGTACACTTTTAAGCCTTACATGTAGGCTTCAACCCTCTATAAATACCAAGGTGAAGTGAGTGTCTAGCAAGTCAGTTGCCTAGATAGCTAGTTGATTCCATTGAATTCTTGCTCATTTCTCTATCCTCGATAAAAAGATTTCCGAAACTCTTGTCTGCCTCCATCTTTGCTTGCTATAAGATGGCACAATTGAAGTTGTTCTTTGCCTGTGTTCTGTTCCTGTTCACTTTGTGTCAAAACCTTGAGTGCATTGAGGGAAGGCACTTGAAGTTAGAGAGAAAGCATACTTCCTCAAACCTGCATAAACTGAATGCTGCGGTACTTAACAAACATGAAGTTGTGTTCGTTAACTACAAATTGCATGTTGATGCCGATTCTGGTAATAAGACAGTAGCCACAGTAGTTAATGCAACTAACATTTCCCCATCTTCAGAATCTCCGTCTGTCAGCCCACCGGCGCCCGCAGTTGGCGGCAACCCTAGTCTGTCTCCACCGGGCCGTCGCGTTGAGGGCTTCAGGCCAACTGCTCCAGGTCACAGCCCAGGGGTTGGCCATTCCATCCATAACTAGGGCAACTTTTCTCTGCATGGTCACTTTCAGTCATTGTTGTAATTGTTTGAGTCAATGCTTTAATATTACTTTCTTCTGATCTAGAGTCAGACAAAAATGAAAAATATTCCCTTTCTGATTGTATAAATGCTTTGAACCCACTAATAAAATTTCAATTCCTTCTGTAATTTTCATACTGGTATACGAGCAACCACGATATGACTATAAGCGAATGTGGTTCGGGTTAGAGATAGTTAAAGCATTCCCATTTCTTAAAGAAAATCATTCTGACCAACTTATTATATCAACCAACGCTAAAGTGGCTTCCAAATCAATATAAGAAATCTACTTAGATTTACTAGATTCATCTCCTAAAATGTTTTTCCATGTATGTTTATTCATTCCTTGAAAAAAACCGAATATGTCGAAGATCAATCAGCTGAAAATAATCACTATATTTGAACTTGGCTCTATATATGTTGGAGTGACTAACGTACAACCAACAATGATATCATTAAAGTTAATGCATGTATGTGATAGTTATAATATTTGGCATTTTTGTTCAGCCATTCAATCGATTCCTGCACAATAGTAAGTCAGGAGATATCGAATGAACCATTTTAGAAAAACATGAATTCCTCTAACCCAAACAGTGAAGTTGAATTAAATTAGCGATCGAGGTGTTTGCATGGAGACCGAAAGGTATTGCCTTGAAAGCATATAGAGCTCATCCCATGTTAGGACATGCATTAACTTCATCTCATTGCCGTAATAGACAGTTTTAAGTTTTAATATACATACATATCTTCTTGCACTTTAGATATTATAGCTTGCTGAAGTTTAAGGAGTCCATGAAATATTTGCTTCACTAACTCTTTCTCGAGGAATGAAGTTTATGTCCAGAAACGCGGCCTTTTGAATCTTTTCTGTCTTGTTGCACCCTAGAGTTGTGTATTCGTTGTGCTTAAAAGTCAAATTGTTGCCCTTTTCCAAGCTAGAATTAGCAAGTACGCATATTCAAAGATGACCTTCGATTAAATGAGCGATTTTTTAACTCATCTAAACGTTCTAACTTAGTAAAATTTAATCTTTCTATTTCTTTGTTCATTCATATTCGTCGTGGATTTTATTTGTCATAAGATACAAGCCAATGATTAAAAAACTTATTCAGTTTGGTCTATTTAACCATAAAAGCTTTGAACCGTTTAACTTTTCTGTTCAATTTTTAACATTTTGGTTTTATTTATTTTAATAACTTTTGCAGTTAAAATCTGATCAATTTATTAATTAATCGGTCAATTTTTATAAATTAATGAGTTTTTATGAACCAAAATAACCCAATTATTTTTTATTTAACAATTTTTTCAATTAAACATCAAATTCTTTGATAGGTAAAGACAATTTCTTTCAATCATATTTCAAAATTTTTAATTTTATTTAATCTTTAGTCGATTTTATAACTGTCCGGTTAAACCTTTTAATGCTTAAATCTCTTGTTTTATAGATTTAACTTTTGATTCATTTTTTAAAATATTAATACGAATGGACCCCAAAGAGTAATGATCACTAGATGTATTGAAATTGTTGTATGGTGGAATCTTGAACATATGATAATTTGATGTGATCCTTATTATCCAAAAATCAAATGAGATTTACCTTTATGTTATATAAGATCCAAAAGTTTTCATAATCTTTATTCAAAACTAAGAAGAAGAAAAAAAGAATTACTTGTCTATGAAAATTAAATACCCACAACAATAATAAGAATTAATTCTAGTGGACGTGAAAGAAAGTATGACTTGCTCGAATAGGCAGCTCTCTTGTTTTAGTCCTCGACTGAAATACATACCAGCATGCACAGTTACACGCTAGTGGCTACCAGACTTTCTTTCGGCGGCAAAATTACTTAAAATCCCACTTATTCAACAAAACTAAGCATGGGAAAAGATCCCATGAGTCCACAACTTTTGGGATTCCCAAGCAACGTGGAAGATCTTTTTGGCTTTGCCACCAAGCTCTCTGCAAGTTGTCGTAGTATATTTATGGTCAGCCACCGTACATATATTAAGAAACAATTCTCGTGTACTACAGTCTACAGCCTAGCAAATTACAAAGAATCATTTCAGTGCTGTTTGTCGCCTACAAGGTCTACTGAAAAAGAATTGATACTAAACTACTATTTTACCACAGAGATTCAGTGGGCGGAGGCTGAGTGGGGCTTCCTCAAAGTCTGGAACCGAACACAAGAGAGTGCTTCTTAACAAGATTCTTCGAAGTGGAACAGCACTTAAGAGAAACTACTCATCATTTGATTCATTTGACTACTTCGATCGGTACAAAAAACAAAGTTTGTTGTCGAGATAGTGACTCCATGCGTCATACAGGACCAATCCTTTACCAACTAAGGTTGGTGGCTATGGAAGAATTGACTTGAAATTCTGCTCTTTTAACTGCCTCCCTTTCATTCTATAACACTGAAAAAAAAGCATGGGTTGAAAACTGGTGGAGATTTTTAGTGGAGTTTTCCTGTTGTGACTGCCAAAGTTTGAAAGTTTCTCTCCTGCTACACTAGCTTGTTCTTATGTTTTATTTTCTTGGGTAGGAATCGATTACGAGAACAAGTTTTTTAAGAGATAGATAGTATAGTTTCCACATAAATAAAAAAAATATTGGCCCGCATATTTTAATATTTTCAGTGATGAGTTTTTTATCTACAAAAATGTTTATTTTCTTTAGTTAAAAAATAGAGATACTCTTTAGAACAATTTTGTAGCTACCTAATTTTATGGTAATAAAGCTTATAATATAATAAACCATTTTGTCCAACTCTATTAAGTAGTTATTAGCAAGTTTATGTTATTAGCAAGTTTATCTTTAAATTAAAAGTTAAAACAATTGGAACTTTCCCACGAAGAGTTATTAGTTCAACTCATATTGACATAGTGCTAGAAAAAAACTCAATAAACGTATCTATGATATTCTCATGCCTTTATGTGTACAGAAAAGAAGACAATGTTCGAAACAAGTGATTTTGCAATCAATGATGTTTTAGTCATACAAAAAATTGTGAATTTGAGAAAAGACTCTTCATATAATTATTAAAACTAACTAAAATTAAAGTATTACAAGATTTGTCTCATTGATGAGGGTGAAAACCACTTTTTGTTTTTTATATTCGAAATTTGGACAAGTGTATGAAGAGCGATGAACTTTTTATCTTTATATTTTATATAAATACATTATGAAAAATAAAAAATATTTATTCTCTTCCTTGTTGATATTTCAATATTTATATGTTAAAAAGTTTAAGTTTCATATTATACGAAATAAATTATTAGAATTAGTACACACACACACACACACATATATAAGACATAATGTAAGGAAATTTTACATTAAAAATAGAGTTACTCCTTGTATATAAATTATTTAAAATTTAATCTATTGATTCCCTAATAAAATTACATATAATTTTTTATTTAGGAAATTCAACATGATTGTATATTTGATATGTTAAAATTAAATAATAAAAAAGTCTTTATCTATTCTCAATGAATCATCTTTAATGTAGTATTACAAAAATTGAGAAATTATTCTAAATCGAAATATATAAGACCCTAAAGGTTACATAATATATCCTTAAAATTTAATTGTGTGGGACTCTAGAAGTTACGTGAGTCTTGTAATATAATCTTAGGACTCTTATATAATTCTTAAGAATTAAGTTTAAGATTTGTTACTTTAAAATATTACTAAAAGATTATTTTTATATGATTTTATGAGACAAATATAGAAAAGTAAATTGAATTTACTTTAATATAATTTAGAATAGAAGAAGGTCATTGTTGAGTGGTAACTCACATAAGAAGGTTTTGTTTTCAGAAATACTGACTCTTAGTAAGAGAATATTTATGACACAATGAAATAACTAAGATAAAAGAAGATTAAAATGCGAGATATGACATATTGTACATTGTACAAAATCAACTTAAGGATTAATTCATTAATCGAGAGATGATATATTCCTAATAAATACATGACGGAGACATCATATATTGCTAACACCATGTGGGGAAGCTTTTTAGCATATGGGTTTGGCTTTTTTACTAATGAAGATATGAAAATAATGACTACTTCTTGGTTTGAGTTAGAATATACTCGAGGAATTTGAGGTGTGATATTTTGATTGTTATATGTTTAAAATATATCTTAACATTATCTAGATATATAATAATCAATTAAACATATTGATGATTATCATTTGAACATAACATAAATAAATAAAAGGGAAAATTTCTCCTAAAAACAAAATTATATTCAAGTAAATAATTTGGTTGATTAATGATGGATATGAAAATAAAAGATCTTGTGTTTATTTATTTACTTAAAATTTTCTATCATGCGAATATTAGTAATGGCATTGAAAGGCTATTATATATACTTTGGGGAAAATATAGTTCTGGGTAAAGTGAAAGATTAAATTACATAAATCTTATTATATTAATCGAAATTGTTATATAGGTAACTACTGTATACAATCTCTAAATAGCTATATGACCTGTCCATATTAGAATTTAACCTAACTTTAACCTAAAAGTTGTTTGGAACGATAGGTGGTCAATAATTGCGGCTGCCATGGTCAAAAAGGAGAGTCTAGATCCTCCGTGCAATATTATAGTATCTTATTGTGTCCAATAAATCTCAACCATTTATTTATGTGGATCTCACATGAGTCCCGTAAATAAATGGCTGAAATTTTATGAGACATAATAAGATAGAGTAATATTAGACAGAAGATCTGGACTTCAAATAAAGGAGGCAAAGGAGGATGGAAATTAAATTGCTACTAAATTACAAATCATTGAACATCGATAGAATGTATCTATACAGATTAGTTGATCAAGGAGTGAATTTCTTCTGGTTATTAACTTTCAGCAGCTAGTAAAGATTCAGGCCATTTAGAAAGTTTACAACACCATTTTAAAAATGAACTTCAAACAATGAAGGAATGGACAGATGTGTTTCACTTGAACTTGTTGACCAAAAGATCTCTGAGCCTGCGTACAAACCATCAACATTTAATACTATACATCTCTAAGTGGAGAGTACATGAGAATCCCTATCATTTTGGTGTATTTTGGTGGTGGGGGAAGCCGACGATATTTTGAGACTCTTCGACAAAAATATTGATTAACTAGACTGCCGCCCTCACCCTTCTCAAACAATATTATAGCGACATTTCATTTCAATGAAAGGTCAAGTGTCAGGCTTCAACTTCCTATAGATGGATTCAAGAACTTGAATCGTGAATTAAGGGCAGAACAAGTATTGTGGTTGTTATGATCATATGACTCAAGTTTTTAAATTATTATCGCAACTTCAATTGTAGATTAAATATTTGCCGCAATTTGTTGTAATTGCATCCGCAATATTCATACTTATACTTGCATCATTTGTATTACTGTAATCATTAATGCCACTGTAGTATAACCTACAATATAAGATAATAGTGGTTGTCTAAAAAGTAATTGTTAAAATTGAAGTACTTCTATCGTGCTTATAGACTTAAAATTATGAGTGGATGCAGTTAAGCAACAAACTTTTGAATAAAGGCGAGAAGTTGCAATCGAGGCTATTGTTCTGCCCACTCGTAAAACTGTTAGACATAACTTCATGATTAAAAGAAGCGAAGTTTGAGTTTTGAGATCAAAGCTATCACTACATTTGAAAGGTTGGACCGGTTTCAAGTATTCTAACTGACACGAAGTTCTAGTGGTGTTTTAGTACTAGTGATATTTTAGTAGTTTTAATTGTTTTATTAGTAAAAGAGTATTTTATCCTTAGGTTTTCATCTTTTAGAGTTTATATTATCTTTTGTAGCTACTTGGTGACAACTTTTGTCGGTTGAAACATTATTTCAGATTTCTATTGAATTTCTTTGGCACTTCAAAGGGTTTCGTGCAACCTTTGAAAAATCGAGTACTATATGCTACGTCAGGTGGTATCAGAGCAATTATGTCGACTGGGAGAGATAGCAACGGTCTTCGTGACGGTGTTCAGGAGACTAGGGCTCCTTTTTTAGGAGAAAAAGCGTTGCAATGTTTGGAGCAACGTCTAGAGCAACAGATAGAACACAAATTCCGGCATTTCGAAGAGCGTCTTGAAGAGATTGTGGAACGTCTGGACGCTCTAGGAATTGATACACATGGGAGGCAGGATAATCGTAGAAGACCAGGGGTGGAGATGGCTTGTGGTGAACCTATGGGTCGAACTATGCCTGCGAGGAGACAACCAATCTATGAGGAGGATATGGAGGAAGAAGATTACTATGAACCGAATAGACTTGGGCGTTTTCAACAACACCATAGGCGTAGAAGGAGAGACGCCTATGGTGGATTTGAAGATAGAGACGGGAGGGATTATAGACTGAAGGTGGATATTAATGGTAGTCTGGGTATTGAAGATTTTTTAGACTAGCTTACAGAAATTGACAGATTCTTCGAATATCTGGAGATTGCACCAGAGAAAAGAGTTCGGATTGTGGCTTGTAGACTGAAGGGACAGGTGCGTACATGGTATAGAATGAAGTTTATGTTGAAGCAAGAATTCTTACCACCGGATTATAAGCAGATTCTATTCCAACAATATCAACGGTGCAGTCAGGGAGGACGAATAGTGCATGAGTGGAAAAACATCATAATCCTTATACCTTGGGGTGGATTAAAACCAGTGGAAAAACATCCTAATCCTTATACCTTGGGGTGGATTAAAATCGCAGTAGATAAGATAGAAGTCACAGAGAGGTGTAGAGTTCCATTCTCCATTAACAGGTATAAAGATGAAGAATATTGTGACATTGTTGATATGGATGTTTGTCAATTGCTGTTTGGGAGACCATGGCAGTTTGATGTGGATGCTCAGCATTAGAGAAGGAGCAACCAATATCAATTGGAGAAGGATGGGGTTAAGTACACGCTCCTACCGCTTAAAACCAAGACTTCAACGTCTGAAGGTAATGCTTTCTTGTCTATAGCTAAGAGTTTCAAAGTAGAGATCAAGGAAACATGACAAGTACACGTGTTAGTAGTGAAACAGGTGTTGACGATTGAGGCAGAGTTTCAAGTGGAGGAGTATATGGAGATAATGCAACCCCCTACAAGAGTTTAAGGATTTGATGCCAAACGATATCCCAGATGGGTTACCCCCTATGAGGGATATCCAACACCATATAACCTCATTCTCGGATCCAGTTTACCGAATTTGCTGCATTACCAAATGAATCTGAAGAAAAGTGGGATTTTAAAGGAGAAGGTGGAGGAGTTACTACGAAAGGGGCTTAGACAGGAGAGTATGAGTCCTTGCACAGTTCCGGCATTATTGACTCCAAAGAAGGATGGAAGTTGGAGGACGTGTATTGACAGTAGAGCCATTAATCGGATTACAGTGGAGTATAAATTTCCTATACCGCAGTTGGATGACGTGTTGGATCACTTACATTGTGCGACAGTATTTTCAAAGATTGATCTGAAGAATGGGTATCACCAAATTCGCATAAGGCCAAGTGACAAATGGAAGACAGCCGTCAAAACAAAAGAGGGCCTATATGAATGGTTGGTGATGCCATTTGGGTTGTCCAATGCACCAAGCACTTTTATAAGGCTGATGAATCAAGTACTCAAGCCTTTTATTGGTAAATTTGTTATGGTTTATTTCGATGATATCCTGATTTACAGTCATTCGGAGGAGGAACACTTGTTACATCTAAAGCATGTACTAAAGGCCTTAAGGGACAACCAATTAGACATCAGCCGTAAGCAGTGTAATTTCATGGCAAATACGTTGGTATTCCTGGGATATATAGTGTCTGCGGATGGGATAAAGGTGGATGAAGCAAAGGTTAAGGCAATCAAAAATTGGCCAACATCGAACAATGTGGGAGAACTAAGGAGTTTTCATGGTTTGGTGACCTTTTGCCGAAGGTTTATAAAAAATTTTAGCACCATTGCAACGCCCATGACAGGGTGCCTAAAGAAAGGCAAATTTCAGTAGGGAGAAGAAGCATATAAGAGCTTTACCTTGCTCAAAAAAAAAAGTTATGTACAACGCCAGTACTAGCTTTACCTGATTTTAACAAGCTACTTCAGGTTGACTGCGATGCTAGTGGAGTGGGAATAGGAGCTGTACTCTCACAAGAGAAAAGGCCAATGGCATTCTTTAGCGAGAAACTTAGTGATGTAAGGAGAAAGTGGAGTATCTATGACAAATAATTCTATTCGATGGTGCAAGCACTCAAAAATTGGGAGCATTACTTGGTTACTAAGGAGTTTGTGTTATATTCAGATCACGAGGCCTTAAAGTATTTGAATAACCAAAAGCGGATTAGTAATGATATGCATGCGAGGTGGTGTCAATTTTTACAAAAATTTTTGTTCAATTTAAGGCACAAGTCAAGAGTACAAAACAAAGTCGCAGATGCTTTGAGTAGGAGGGCATCCTTATTACTTACTCTCAGTAATGAAATTGTAGGCTTTGAGCAACTGTGAGACAATTACGAGCAAGATGATGACTTCGCAGAGGTTTGGGACAAGGTGTCTCATGGTGCGAGATTTTACATCAATGATGGGTACTTGATGTATGACAACCAATTGTGTTTGCCTAGAACATCTTTAAGAGAGAAGGTAATTCGAGATTTGCATGCAGGGGGACTAACAGGTCATTTAGGACGTGATAAAACAATGGCGGTAGTGAAGGAGCACTTTTATTGGCCTCAGTTAAGAAGGGACGTGTCCAGATTTGTAGAACGATGTTACATATGCCAGACTGAAAAGGAACACTCCAAGAATACTGGATTGTATATGTTGTTACCCATACCAGAGAATATATGGGAAGACTTATCTATAGATTTTGTGTTGGGACTGCCTCGTACTCGAAGAGGGGTAGATTTAGTATTTATTGTTGTTGACAGATTTTCTAAGATGACTCACTTTATCCCTTGTAAAAAGATCTCCGATGCAGTTGGCATTGCCCGATTGTTTTTTAAATAAGAGATTCGCCTACATGGAGTGCCCAAGACCATTACTTCGGATCGTGATAGTAAGTTCCTCAGTTACTTTTGGCGTACCTTATGGAAGTTATTCGATTCTTCTTTAAATTTCAATAGCACAACCCATCCACAAATTGATGGGCAGACGGAGGCTATCAATTGAACACTAGGAAACTTAATTCGCAATATTTGTGGGGAGAAGCCAAAACAATAGGACTTGGCATTACCTCAAGCAGAGTTCGTATATAATAATGCCATCTATAGTGCAACAGGTAAATTACCATTCTCTGTTGTCTATACCAAGGTACCTCAACACACGTTAGAATTGCTCAAGCTACCTAAAGGTGAGGGGACCAATATTTCCGCTAAGCATATGGCCGAACAAGTAGTAGCAACATATTAAGAGGTAAAGCACAAATTGGAAGCGGCAAATCAACGGTACAAACAAGCAGCTAATAAACATCGACTACTAGAGACATTCAATGTGGGAGATCAAGTCATGGTATTCCTACGCAAGGAAGGTTTCCTGTAGGAACATCCAGCACTTTCAATATAGCAGATTTGTCCAAGTTTCATAATTCCGATGATCCATTATTCCTAGAGGACTCTGTGCACTCGAAGACGAGTCCTTTCCAAGTGGAGGAGATTGATACGGAGTTCTAGTGATGTTTTAGTACTAGTGGTATTTTAGTAGTTTTAATTGTTTTATTAGTAAAAGACTGTTTTATCCTTATGTTTTCATCGTTTTCATCTTTTAGAGTTTATATTATCTTTTGTAGCTACTTGGCGACAACCTTTGTCAGTTGAAACATTATTTCAGATTTCTATTGAATTTCTTTGGTTCTTCAAAGGGTTTCGTACAACCTTTGAAAAATCGAACGCTATACGTTGCGTCAATAACTAGCCAGGATTTCAGCTTCACAGGGACTATGATGAAGATAGGGTGGTTTAATATAATGATCACTCTTCCTATTATTATATATCAAGTCAACTATGAAAACTATGCCACATTAATGATGACTTATTAAACAATAGAGCAATACTAGTGGAACTTGCAGAATTTGGAGGATCTCCAAGATAGTATACTCCATCTGAAAGTGGACCCTTTTGAACTATGTCTATGACATAGTGCATAAACCGTCCAAGTTGATGATCTTAGCCCACATATTTCTAGTATGAAATAATTAGCGGTGAGGAATGTCATTGAGCGTACTTTTTAGGCTTATAAATGCCTTCCTGGAAACCAGACCTTAGCATCCATTTGGTAGCTTGCATCTTATATTAGTCCATAGTCCCAAGTACGCACATCCTCCTGTAACTACAGTTTCCTACAACTTAAAACTATTCTTCAGCCATCTCAAACTATCATACATTAAACCTTGAGCTTCTTCTCTTGTCCAATAGTTACGAAAAATATCCAATCTCTATCTTGTTTTGCAATGGCACAAACCCTAAATATTTGCATATATGCTATTCTATTTGTACTAATCATCTCCATTCAGTACTTTCCAATAACTGAAGGAAGGCAAATCAAGACAATCAAAAAGCAAGAGGCTGCAGCCATCAAAGAGCACTCACAAAAGCACATCAGAAGCAATACTATCAACTTGCGCCATGACAATGCGGCAGGAAATGCAGAAAGTTCTCAACCTGCTATGGCCCCAAGTCCCATTAATCCTAGTGACCACCGATCCTTGGCAGGGAAACAAGAGTTATACCCAAGAGTAACCCAAATTTCTAGCTCTGTCTCAAGTGACTCTACTTCAGCGTATGATCAGAATGATTTCAGGCCAACAACACCAGGCATTAGCCCAGGTGTTGGCCATCCGTTAGAATCCGATGAAATTGACTCAAAGGTATCATCAGCAACTCATTCCAGCATCAAGCATTTTATTTCAGGACAAAATGATGAATTCCGTCCCACACAACCTGGTCACAGCCCTGGCGTTGGTCATGTTTTTCAAACCAAAATTGTAGAACCAAGGGAATAGACATAAACCTGAACATATCTTACCTCATTTGGAAACTATAAAAATATCCTGTAAATTCCCCATTCCCAAAAAGAAAAGTAACTGCCACAAAAATAATTGCCATCAAGATTGTGTATTTATGAATTTCCGCTATCTCAACCTGATGTATGTATGTTAATTAGACTCTTCATCCGTGTGAAATCAGCTGTATTGTCGTAATAAAGATCTTTGCTACGTTAGATATGTTTCTTATTCATTGAGTTTACAGTATTATTATTTTCTTTAACTACTTTGAAATTTGGATATATAAAATCTTCCTGCACTTTTAAGCTTTAGCCGGTTTAGGTCCAATGACAGTGACAACATCTTCACACCATCATTACAAAATCATTGCCACTGGCTGCTGCAGGTGACAAATTAAAAATAGTAGTTAATTACTATGAAAGGATGGAAGAGGGTGAGATGGAAGTTAAGTTTAAATGAAATTTTAATAAAAGATATATCTTTACATTTTGAAATATGTCAATTTATAAAAAAATTTATGCGGAAGAATTCAAAATCTTAAATTGATTCATAATAAAGTTTTTAAGTTCTAAAATTATTACAGAGCTTTAAAGAGCATAATTGACACATGCTTAAAAATTTAAATTGCACCTATTAATAAGTAATTTCCTTTTTTAAAAACTAGTAAACTTTATAACTAATTCAATTAATCTTTTAAAATAAATATATCTTTTTATCAAATAATTTAAAAATGATGGGCATAATATTATCCATCCTAACAATATTAATATTTTGTTTAACAACAAAATTACTCTATACATAACTTTGATATTACGAGATCAACATTTTAACTTAATTGAATACTTCACAACTTCTCTTTTTAATTTATTAAAATTACCCAATAATTTGTGCAAAAACTCCATGTCTAATTAAAAAAAAAGGGCAAATTTAGTATACAAAGCTCCCCGCTTTGCGATGATTACGTGACAGTCATCAATTGTATGCAATTGTTTCTTTGCATTTTTACAGAGAGACTATTTTTACGACTTGAACTCGTGATCTTTTGATCATAAAAAAGTAACCTTACCAATTGTTACAAGGTTCGTCCTAAAATAATTTTAATGATGAGTTGAAATGCAAACAGTAGAAGCAAAAATGAGAAATTCAAGCATTTAGACATCTCCAGAAAGTTTGGCTTTGGGGCAAAATGGGGAGAGGGGTAACCTCTGGTGAATAACAGGAAACTGAGAGTACGTAAGAAAGAAAAAGAAATAGTTGAAAATTTAAGAAAAAAAAGTGGCCTTGGACAGGAAGTGCCAATCAAACACTTGTACCATTTGTAACTCAAAGTATCATCAAGCAGCTACGCCCACACACCAAAAACAAAAAGACAAAACTGACCTTAAATATACCACGAGTAGGGCACATGGATCCCAATAGGCAAATGCCAATCACTCTCTCTTATAAGCAAGCATATTTTGTATTCCACAAATAGTTACTTTACTAACATTCCCAAAATCAGAGAGGCACTCAGATATTCTCTAATTTAACGCAAAATCAAGCTTGAAAAAGCCAATGCGGCAAGTGATTTACTATTTACGAGGAATGATAACCATTAATATTTTGAGTGGAATCTGAGCTCTAGAGTTTGATTACCAGACAAAAGATACAACATACCATGTGACATACGATCAAGAAGAAGGAAACATGTCCCAGTGGCCGTCAATGTATTTACTATAATAACAAAGTTCACGAACCAAAAGTACCAAGTTGCCTCTGGTTGGGCACCAAAGAATAGCGCCGCAAAACTTTTAGAGAGTTGGATCCATTAACGTTGGAGTTCTACATAGGTAGCTAGATTCTCGTAGCTGTAAGAGAATGTTTTATATATATTGTTATTGAAGGTCTTGTCTTTCCAAGTTGTCTGTGGCAATCACAAGGATGATATTGCTGTCAAGTTGAAATTTAAGTTGTGTGGTCCTTTTAACTAACTGCCATTTACAGTTGTGATTGAGA
The DNA here is from genome assembly GCA_027576455.1 of Erythroxylum roigii. Classification (NCBI taxonomy): domain Eukaryota; kingdom Viridiplantae; phylum Streptophyta; class Magnoliopsida; order Malpighiales; family Erythroxylaceae; genus Erythroxylum; species Erythroxylum roigii. The sequence goes on along the minus strand of JANZXV010000210.1, from coordinate 22,438,613 downwards.
TCTCTTTCTAAAAGACCAAACATACTATTTATTATATTTATCATAAGATACTAAAATCTTTTGAAGCATATTCCGGGGCAACTTGCACGGGCAGCTAACAGCTACCAGCCAAAGTGCATTCCAATGCAAATGGTGAGGTTTAGTGGTATATATTAAACCCTGGAAAAGGCCTAACCATTAACTTGGTTTATTTATATCTCTAGAGTCCAGAATAGTGGCAAAAGGTAGGCCTAAAGAATCTCTCCGACCTTTTTGGGTCAGCTTTGGTTTATCTTCCCATATTATAAATGTAAATACTAAAGGGGAAAACATCACATGCAAGTATAATAAGTAGGGACTTCCTATTTTATTATTAAATAAAAAATAAATATTTTTTAAAGTTTCGATGTCTTTGTGTATGAACCATTAATACTCTAATGAAAGGAAATCGCATGACTCTTATGGCCTGTTTGATTCAAAGAATAGAATAGGCAGAGAATATAATAGTTATTCTTAGGAATATAAAAGATGAGGAATAGAAAAGAATGAGTATTACTTTGTTTGGTTTAAGGAATGAAATAGATAAAGAATTTCTATTCCAGTGTTTGGTTTGAAAA
>JANZXV010000210.1:22353515-22366759 GCA_027576455.1 Erythroxylum roigii | reverse complement strand
TGGAGACAAATTCTGGAATTTTGCAGAATTGGGATTTCTTTCATAATTTTCCTCTTTTCGATCCTTTTTCGTCTTTATGGCATTAGAAACCACCTGAGAACATTTAACAAATAATTCCATTACTTTTTAAACACCAATTTAACAAATCAATAAATATTAAGTCCAAAATATATGCATTATAATTGACTTAACAATTAACCATAAGATCATGAAATAAAATTTAATGTTGGGATTTTAAAAAAAAATTAAAAAAATTTACCAACGAAAAATACAAGTACGTCGGTAAAATTCATTATATTTACCGATGGAACACCACAAACTGTTGGTAAAATCTATGATATTTACTGACGGAACAAAGAATCACCATCGGTAATATTGACAGCCTGTTGTCAACTTTACCGTCAGGATTTGCAGCTGAACCGTCGGTATACTCACCGACGGGAAATCATAACCGTCGGTAATGTTATCGACGGAATAACCAATTCCATTTGCAAATATTTCGTTGGAAAGAAAACGGTCGTAGGTAAATTTACCGACGATCACAGCCAACTATCGATATATTCACCAACGGTTACATAAAATGTCTTTAGATAAATTTACCTATACTTTTGTCCGTCGATTGATTCCGTTGCCAATTTCTATTATCGACGAAATTTGTCTGTCGCTAAACGACATTTTTCTTGTAGTGTAACTATTTTAAAATTTTGAGATTAATTATGTAATTAAATTATATAATGTTAAATACTTAAATAATATACATTTAGGTAAAAGTGAATTAAATTATAAAAATGAAATTTAAAATTAAAATAAAAGTTTATGAATTTTTAATAAATTTAAAAGAATTGAAAATTAAAAATGACAATCAAATCAAACAGACCCTACCAGAAACTCTCTCCACCTCAATTGTAAGATTTGGTACAGAGTGAGCAATAATTCATATGTAATAAAATCTTGCTACTACCACAAGAAAAATGATCTTTTACTTCTTCATTCATCTTGTCTACACTAAAGATTTCAAAATGTCTTTTTGGAGAAATAGAATTTTATGTTATTTTACTCGTTTAAAAATATCTTTAAACAATAATGTTACTTTTATATAGTTTAAAATAATAAAAATATTTTTTATCTTAAAACACATTACCAACAAATGAAGGTGAGCATCATTTCTCCACCAAGACCCAACTTCTAGGGCTTTGCTACGAGGCTTTCCACTACTACTCAAAACCTTAAACTCCTATGGTTAAGGTAGTAACGGGCAGAGACTAGATTACTCCAAGCTCCAAGCCCATAACAACAATCTCTTCTTTGGTAAATTTTCATTCTTTTCAAGCATTTTGCTCTTCTAGTTCTATATACCTATGTTCATGTCGAGGTCTATTTTCATCCTAGAGTTTGCTATTAGATAATTTGTGATCTCCTTGAACATATTTAATATTATATTAATTCTAGCTTAATTAAATTAATTCATATTTAATATAAAAATCGCTTGATAAGATGCAGTGTTCTTTTGTTTTTTCATTCAAGGGCCCAACGCACACCAGATCGGAGTGGGTACTACTTTGATTTTGATTTTTGCAAGTCGTCCCACTTGATCCCAGCCTTTTGCTAACAGGAACAGTCCAAAGTGATAGGGCCCACCAGACCCAAAAAGAATCACGAAAACTGACGTGGTTTGGATCAGACGTCCAATAATTGCCTGCTTGGACACAGGTGGCCTAGGGAATCCGGGAGATTTTGACAGTGCCGCTAAGCTGTGAGATGGTTGGACCCAACTGACTCATTTGTTTAGTGCTAAGCCGTGACATGTGATACTTTTAAATATATATTTTAAGAAAATTTATATTATTTAAATTTCCAACGTCCTAATAAAATTAATTCCTCCACTTCGATCCAACTTGATACAAGGTTAATAAGCTACATTCAAGTTAATTAAATTGCGAACCTAATTTGAGTTTATGAATAATTTATACTAAAATAATATCATTATGATAATATATTTTTAATGAATTGATTAATTAATTAAAATTTAAATTAATCGAATATAACTAAAGTTTGTGTTAAACTCAAATTATAAAAAAGAATTGGATCTATAATTTAGGTTGAATCTGAATCATTATCGTACCTAATCATATAAACAAAGAACAGAGTTAATGTCGCTTTTAACTCTTACGATATGAACAAGTAATTATTTGCATGGACGGCGACATAGATAATCCTTTGTTTGACTTCATCGCAGTGCCTAACTCTCTGTTTCCATAATGCGCCATGGTGTATGCCGCTTTCCACGTCAGCTTGTTTATCATTGGACCACTTCAACGGTGCCCAAGACCACCGTATAAGATTTATATGCAATGGGATGGTTACTTTAATGTAAGATTAAAACTCAAAGCTATCTAACTCGACGGATATAGTTGAGTGGTAGGGATTCATTCATCCTTGACCAAAGATCAAAGGTTCGATTCTTGATTTTAGATATGGAGCAGCTTTAAATCCTCTGGCCAGCTGTCCCAATCCGTAAGGTGCCTACAAACTAGCAAGGGGATTAATCACTAGGTCTACCGGTGAATACCCTGGTCTAAGACAAAAAAAAGCTAAAAGCTATCTTTCAATATCTAATAAGGTTTGTTATTTAGTTAAAAGTATGAATCATTAGTTATGCTTTTTTGTTTTAAATAAGATTCAAAATCTTAATTAAACTAATTTTATGAATTAATCTATTCTAATTATCATTATAAGAAACTCCTTTCCATGAGACAGTTAATTATCATAATAATTTGTATTTTTTAAAAAGATTAAATGAAGTAAAAGAGGATGCATTGGTTACGCTTAATATCAAACTGAAAAAAGGAAAATCTAAGAATTTATTTTCATCAAAGCTGCCTGCGGCTCTTCCGTACAAATCCCGAAACTATTACTGTCCGATCACTTACGACATACTACTATCTCTCCATGCAATAAATAATAGTACAAGCCGACAACCATGGCATGACAAGGATTGAGGAGTATTTGGTAATTTCAATCCATCTACCAGTCTCTTCGTTTCTCTCTCCGCTTGTGGCCATTAGTCACGCCTCCTGGATTAACTGGCTTTTGCTCGTTGCCTACAAAAGATTGCCTTTTCCTTTTTTCCCCCCTCTCCTTCTCTTTCTCATGCTCAGAATCTCAGATGATACTTTTCTTTCTCCGACATGGACTCCACGATTTCGACGATCACTCCTCCGCCGCTCCGGCAGCGCTCCATGCACGGCCGGTAACCACCATCTGCTACTTATATAACTTGTTCGATGTTTTCAAATTCTTTCTTTTGGCACGAAAATGGATAATATAGTTATTTTTAAACTCTGTTTTTGCTTCTCTGTTCCTTCTACTTTTTCCTCTTTCCATCTTGACGTTCTTCTTCTTCTTCTTCTGTCAATGTTTGCTATTATTCCAAGAAGTTCGATGGCTTCTTCAATGTTTTTCAACTGGTCACTGCTTTCGGTTGCTTCTTTTTTGAACATGGATTAAGAAATGGCACTTCTTGACCATGATGGATGACAGAAGAACCATGAGCTGTTTAACGATTTCGTTTTAGTGGCGTTTGGGTTGAGACTGACAGGAAATGGATTCTAAGCTCCTTTTTTTTCTTCTTCTTTTGGGTGCTATTGACTGTATTTGTGTTGAGACTGTTCCTCATAGTTCTGAGTTATGGCGTTATGGCTATTTATATAATTATAGGGGTTTGACTAGCTTCCATATTTGTGGGAACCAAATATGATTACTTCTTCAGTCGAGGTGCGAATGATTTTCATCAATTCTGGATGCGTAAACTATTCATACTTCGCTGTTTATGAGGTTCGTGTTAAGTCTTGGAATTGAGTTGGTGTAACAAATGAAGTATGACCTTCGAAAAAAAAAAGAGAGAGACCTGTATAACAATCTTGTCTGTTTCTGGGAATTGTTTCCCGTTCCTTAGGTTTCATTTATTGGTGTTTTGTTTCTTCTAATAATCTTAGACTGTAGTGTATTGTGATCGCTTTTTCTTGGTTCTGTTTCCTTTTTCATTAACTGCCTTCGTAATTTTTAGGATCACGGATTTGTTTGGTTGTTCATCGAATAGTGGTAAACGGGGATTCGGGTTGGTTTTATATTTTTCCCCTTAAATCTTGCCATGATATAGGTCCATTTGTCATATACCTTCTGCTTCTTTTGCTGCTATACTTCCTGCTACAGTTTGTGGAGTTCAAAGTGGTGGGAGTCTTGCATTTAAGACTTTTTGGTTAGCTAGCTATATGTGACAATGCAAAATGTTCTCAGTTATGAAGTTCTTTGTTTGTTCATTCAGGGGATTGTTCCAACAAGTTAAAGCAGTCAATTTTCTTCTTCTTCTCTCTTGTACGTTATTTGCAATATCTACATATGAACTGGGTACACCAAACGGGATGCAGAAACCAAAGGAATTTGGGGCAGGTGATCAAGGAATGGGCTTTCAAGATATTGTCTTTGGTGATGCAAGTTGTAGTGACATCAGAAGTCCAATTACCCATTTTAACATTGAAGCAGTTTGTGCAAATTCTGATTCATTCTGCTTTCCTTCAACATTGCCTGGTTTTTCAAACACAGGGCAGAAGTTTGAAGATGGAGATTTGGAAGTTTCTAGGCATCAGTATGACAGTATTAGAAAGACAAGTAACAACAGCTGGTTATCAGATTCTGGCATTTTCGGGCTGTTAAATGGCCACACTGTTTGTTGTTTTTTGAACTTCCAAGGAGATACTGACTGGCTATTACGTGTCCAAACTGATCCTATGAACGGATATGGTCATTCTTTGTTTAGACACCTCTTAAAAAACCAGAAAGACACTCTTATACTGAAAGAAAACTTGGAGATGATGCAATCTAGTTCGTTTGGTCCTTCTTCACCACATGTACAAATAATTCCCCCTGTGCTTGACTGGGGAGAGAAACATTTATACTTTCCTTCTGTAGCTTTCTTAACTGTGGAAAATACATGTAATGACAGCATTTTACATGTCTATGAACCATTTAGTACCAATTTACAATTTTATCCTTTTAACTTTAGTGAAATTTTGCTAGGACCAGGTGAAATAGCTTCAATTTGTTTTGTCTATTTACCAAGATGGCTGGGTTTGTCCTCAGCTCACTTGATCTTGCAGACAAGTGCTGGTGGCTTTCTAGTGCAGATTAAGGGTTATGCTGTTGAGTCCCCTTACCAGATTAGTCCTTTAGTGATCTCTGCTGTTCCTTCAAATGGGCAGTTGAGTAAGAATTTATCCTTATTTAATCCCTTTGATGAAGCCCTCCACGTGAAGGAAGTAAGTGCATGGATATCGTTTTCTCTAGGGAATAATTCCTACCACACTGAAGCAATCTGTAGAAGAGAAAATATTGAGAATTCAAACGAGCTTAGGATGCTGACTATCAATGATTGGTTGGTTGTGAAGAATGGCCAAGTTGGTCCTCTGTTAGTGAGTATGAGAGCTCATGAGAATTGGGAGATTGGACCTAAAAGCACTGGAACTGTCTTAGAGATTGACCTCTCATATGTCACTAAAGGAAGACTTGTTGGTGCTTTTTGCATGCAATTGCTGAGGTCTTCTCAAGAAAAGCCTGATGAATTAATGATTCCTGTGGAGGTTGAGCTTGAAAAAAGTATGACTTATGGTGGAGTAGCAGGTTCTCTTTCTATTTCTCTTGAGGGTTTGATGCCACGTAATGCCAATGGGACAGCTTTTGTGGTCATCTCTCTGAGAAACAGGGAACCTCACGTGTTGAAGGTAATAGAAATTACTGAAGTCGCAGAAACGAAGGTTTTCCAGGTAAAGTATGTTGAAGGGTTGCTTCTTTTCCCAGCCAGTGTTACAAAAGTGGCCACAATCCCATGCAACCAGGTGCTAGCAGAGTTACATGATTCCCCAACTGAAATATCAAGTATCATCAAGAACTGCAAATTGGTTGTTCTGACAAATTACTCCAGCAGTGCTCAAATTAAAATCCCTTGTCAGGATTTTGTACATGTCTGTTTGGGAGCTCAACAGGATTCTGCTGTCAGATATGTTCATAGACCTGAATACGGTGCTATTAGCAATAGGGGGCCAGGATCTTTGGATAACAGCATCCAAATGTCATCGACAAACAAGGTACAAATATTCTTTTGCATCCAGCTTTTGCTATTCTCTATGCATTGATACCTGAATACTTTTTACAAGGATTTAACTTTTCATTAGACGGGCACATGTATCATCGCAGTTGATTTTGAGGGGCCATGACATGAATAATAATACTATTAGTCCCATAAATTGGAAATAAGCTTGGACAAACCTTGGCTTTATATTCTTAATTTCAATTGCTGTTAGATAGAAAGCATTGCACTGTGTAACGATAGTCCCAGTAGTGTAACAAGACAAAGTTAAATGGTAGTTCCTTTAGTGTAATAAGACAAAGTTTACAAAGTTATGGGGATTTATGATGGGAACAGACTCACAAACACAAGAACACTTTAGAGTTCAGTAACACCTGAATGAGGTTTAATGGGTTGTTAGCATCTGGCAGTTTGGCAATTGTGCTTGGGGCAAGTGAGAAATGAGAAATCTTCAAATTTAGTGTAGTTTGTTCAGCTTTAGAGCTGATGCTGCCATCTGCTATTTTGTTTTCTGTCTGAAACTTGGGTTGTCAATAACAGTTGTACGGATTTCTTTTCCTGGTCTCCTATGGGAAAAAGCTTTCTTTCCAAATTTTTTTCTTGACAACTCCTAGAAAATTGCACTTGAGGGAGGTTTTGGGGTTGGGAGTGGGGAAGTTCTGGGGACGATAAAAGAATACCTCTCAAACATTTAAAATAGGTGTATATGGTTCAAATGATATAGGATGCTGCTATCCTACGAGCTTACGACTGACGTTTCTCACCCTAGAATGTCCATTGTGCTGTTTACATGTTCATTTTCATATTCTGTCTGCATTGTGACTTAGTTGCCTGCATGAATTAATACTGAAGGCACGGGAGACAGCAGAAGCGGATGAATATATACTTGAAAGTTGGAAATCTCAAGGTACGCCAAGTGGAATGTCTGTGCTTGATGGTCAGGAGTTATTGTTCCCGATGGTTGAGATTGGAAGTCATGGCGCTAAGTGGATCATTGTAAATAATCCTAGTCAAAAGCCGATTGCAGTGCAGCTCATTCTTCATTCTGGAGAAATTATTGAGGATTGCAGGACAGATGGAATTATGCAGCCCTCCTTTCCATGTCGTTTGCTCCGCACTGAGCTTAATGCATCAACTAGGTATGGATTCTTGATGGGAAAAGGTTCGCTTACAGAAGCTATTGTTCATCCTTATGGTGAAGCAACATTGGGACCTATATTCTTTCACCCTTCAAAGCGATGTGGATGGAGAAGTTCGGCTTTGATAAGGAACAATCTTTCTGGTGTGGAATGGTTGCCTCTGCGAGGATATGGAGGGTCCCCTTCTCTACTCTTGCTCGAGGGTTCTGTACCTGTTCAACGAATAGAATTAAATCAAAACTTTGCAATTCCAGATGATTTCTCTCATTTGGGTGTGCTATTTCATTTGAAAGAGATCTCTTATGCTTGTTTTCAGCCATTGTCAAAAGAACTGCATGTCAAGAATATAGGAGATTTGCCACTTGTGGTTAGAAGAATTGAGATTTCAGGAACACGGTGTAACTTGGATGGTTTCTCTGTTCATCCTTGTATAGGTTTTTCTCTTGAGCCAAGTGAGTCAAGGACGCTTTTGATTTCGTACAAGGCTGATTTTTCTGATCCCATGGTACAAAGAGATCTTGGATTGGCCTTGAGCAGTGGAGTGCTCGTAATACCCATGAAGGCAAGTCTTCCCTTTCACATGTACAATCTTTGTAGGAAATCAGTTTTCTGGCTATGGTTGAAGAAAATATCTGCAGCACTTGTCCTTTGTGCTGCATTTATCTTTCTGATACGCTACTTCATATTTTTCCAAGTGATCGCTCTTGGTTCACAGAGCTACTCCTATACCAACACTAAATGCTCTGGTAATACTACAAGAAGTGCAGGGAAGTCTTCAGGAATGCAACAAAAACAGAAAAATATTGAACTCCCTGTGTTGACTGAAATTGATAACTTGTTTAGGTCAGGCGGGGAAGATAAATCCTTGAAGCAGGAAGCTGTTTGTCTTAGAGGTCAGGATGGAATGGTAGAGCAGGGTATGTTCGGTCAAAATGCAACAGCAACCACAGGAAATCATAAGCAGATGGGGAATTTGGTGTACAAGGACAAGGATGAAACAATCTTGTCTACACCAACAAAATCTGGGACAGGTGAGAATTATGTCTCTGATGATGCTTCTCAATCTTGCAACCTTACAGTTAGGATAGGAAAAGATAAAAAAGATAAAAGAAGGCGGCGTAGGAAGAGCAAGGCTGTTAATGCAGGTTTAACAGGACTCCTCGAAGTTTCAAGCAGTCAAAGTGGAAATTCTACACCTTCATCTCCCTTGCCCCCTGCAACATTTCTGGCTCCTAACGCTACATTGTTAGCATCTTCTGACATGGACCCGATTAAGGTCAGAAGTCCACATAGTCAAGTGATTAGTCAGCAGTGCAAGAAGGTTCAATTTTCGGAATCTGCTTCCAGGGAATTTATATCCAATTCCAATATCTCTTGCAAGTACTGCAATAAAAGTTGCTTTTCTTCTACTGTAGATCAAGCATTGGCTCCAGGGAGAAGTTCAAGTAAGCATGTCCTGCTACCTTCTGCAACATATCCTGGTGCTGGTAGGACTGCTTCAAATAAGCTTCCTTCTTCTCTGGGTACTTGCTCTACAATTGCTCATTCTCGAGCGCCTGGGCCTAAAGTTTACAATCAGAGGGCCGATACTTTGGAAAGGAAGGCAGGGGACAAGTATACGTACGATATCTGGGGTCACCATTTTTCTGGCCTCCATTTAATGGATAGTTCAAGAGACGTTCCAACCATGAAAACTATAACTGAAAACAATTCCAATAGCTTCTTTGTAGGCAGTCCACAAGCCCTTGTAACAAGTCTCAACCAGAATATGCCAATTACTTTCAACCAGAGGGTTAATGGTAGTCTTCATAAATAATCATCCGGTGTTCTGTGGACTGTGGTTCTATTCATCACTTACTCTTTTTAAGTTGAAACCACAGTTAAACTGGTAAAAGAATTGGAAGAACATGATAACTCCTAAAAGCAGGCATATGTTAAGAAAAATGTCTAATGTAGCCACTTAATCGCTCCCCAGAGCACTAGTTCGTAGCCCTTAGATTCTCTGCCTGTACTTTTCAATTGGAAACACAGCTGTAGCAGGGAAAAACCAAGCAGCATGAGGTCCATTTGTAAGAAGCTCAATAGCTGTTATAGCAATTAATGCAAATTGGAGTTAAAATTTTCCAAATGATTGAGGTCTGGTTTCTACCTTAAGTTCAACAATCCCATAATCTACTCAACGGAAAAGGTTTCCCAGATCTGTTACACGATAAATTTGTCGAGTAGAGAATTAGAAACTAGCTCAATAAAACTGTGACAACTATGTTAAGCTGAAGTATCTGCATTACTTGTCCGTTATCTTGCTAAAGCTCATAGACCATCTAGTTTAGTTTTCCTTGGTTAAATAGAAAGGTACAAGCTATAACATAAAGATATTAGGCTTCTGTCTTGTATTTCAATGTGAAATCGTGGCTAGAGCTGTTAAAAAGTGGTAGATATTGAGCAAAGCTGTTTCACAACTTGAATTGTTTGTATTTTGTTATTTACATATTTTCATCTTATTTTAAAAACCTACTAAATTCACCATACTTTCCTGGATACGGGCTTGAATTTCCACAGGAATCGTAACTGAACTCATGTCAATGTCAACGTTATACACAGAGTCCCGAGATTGGGTGAAGCTGCTTCACTTTTGGCCTTAATATCAGTAGCATCTTCTACCGATTTCTTCTTGGAGTTGGATGTACTAGTATGGGACATGGCCAGAGAAAATACACGAAACGTGAATCTTAGGGTAAGTTACTGGAATAATTACTCTTTTAAGTCCAAAAGATTATGACCAGGTAGAATAGAAGAGTCGAATGATTGGTTTTTGGCATGTGACACATAAATACTATGTTTTAACAGCCTAGTCAGCTACAAGGAGTTCGTGTCGATTACATGAGCATTAAGATTGCTCATCAAAGCCTGTTTGCGAGTTGATTTCTCTTAGCTATATCAAGCTGTGTGCTCAGTTCTTTGTTACTTTATAGTTTAAGATCGCTGAAAATGTTCTGATAGTTCTAATATTCCCAAGAACCTGGCTGCACTGCAATGCTTGTTCTACCAAGGTATGATTTGCCTGTCGACTCAATTGACCATGCATCCGATCAAAAGAAATTTTTAGAATTATCAGAAACTTGGAAGTTGCTCATTGTTTTCTGCAACAGACGATGCAATCTCATGCTCATTTCTGGAAGTTGATATAAAAGCTGATAGGACTTTTCATAGCGATAAGACAGAGCTATAACCCTATGTAAAATAATGACGTTGACGGGAGAGAAGAGTGGCCGTTTTAGATGTTTTCAAGGAGGCAGCAAATGGGCACAGATCAGAACAACGAGATTGCATTTAATAAATCAACCAACTGGGGGACCAAAAGTTTGTCTTGCTGCATGAGCTGGCAAGAAACAAACAAAACTCGACTCGTTAACAACAGAATCTGATCTTCCAATCATTATATTGGGTTGGCTCTAGTCATATTGTTTCTTATTAAATATTAATTCGCAATTTAAATGTTTTTTTCTAATTCAATTATGCAATCTTTAAATTTTCTAATTGAGACCCTAAACTTTACTTTTTACTCTTATTAGAATTTTTATAGCATTGAAGATGAATATATATATAGATATATTCAGCTTGAATTTCATTGATGTTAAGTTTTTGTTAAGGACATCAAACTTTTTAACGCAATACATCTCTCTTCCCTTTCTAAATTGTTGGGAATATACAGCTTTTCTGATTGTACTACTTCTCTGCGTAGTTATGGGTGTTGGACATGGCTTTCAAGATCATTCTGTCACTCATTTCTCTTTCTTTTCCCCTTATCTTGGTTGGAGTTTGACAGAAGAGGAGACCCAGTTTCAACTTTGTCACTTTGGACCACAACTATACAGCAAATGAAGATTGTGATTGCTCCACTAGGGTTCTGTTCCCCGATAATTTGTCATGTCGTAACAAGGTATATATGATAAAGATGGAGATGGCTACTTTATTGTATAGGCTAGTCCGGACGTTTTATAAGCCCTAAACAAAATAAAAAGAAGGCAATCAACAATATACAAATATGTAAACTTAAAATATATATTTTATTACTAAAATTTAATATTGATACATATCTGCAAAAGTCGTAAGTCTAACAAATTCAACAAAATACTAAATGATAATAACAATAAGTAACAATGTCTTGCAAATTCAATAGTAATAAAAATAACTAAAAATAGTAACAGCAATAACCTAATAGCATTAGTAGCATCCAAACAGCAATATCATAATACAAAACACCAAGAGAATTGCACTAACAAGTACACAGATGATTAAGAAAAATAATTTCTCCGTACATTTCTAAATATAACACTACAAGAAAAATGAAGCTTAGCAACGAAAATTACCGAAGGAACACTTACATTAGTTAGCGATGGAATTTACTGACGGACCAAGGTGCCAGAGAAACGACCGTAAGTAATAATTTGCAACAAATCACAGAATGTTCGTCGCAAATTTACCGAAGAAAATTTTGTGTAACCGTCGGTGGGTAAAGTTACCGATGGATAAGATATGTCCATTGGCAAACTTACCGACAGATTGATTATTCCAATGGTAAGTTAATGTTGTCATTATCGACAGTTATTAGTTGTCCGTCGGTAAATCAAATAGATTTTACCGACGAATTTTATTTTTTCGTCGGTAAATTTACTAAAAACGATTTTTTAAAATTTTCCTACATTAAATTTTATTTGATGATGTTATGGTTGATGCATAATTTAAACAATTATGAGTTATCTGTTGATAAAATTTTGATTTGTTTCAACATTTAATTTGTTAAAACAGAAAGTTGATTGATGATATAAAGTAAAAATTATTTTAATTGATAATAAAAATTATTTTGTACATAATATATATTTGCAATTCAAACAAAATGACTACAAGTACGCTATTTATTTGGTGATCATGGATTCTCTGATTGCTGCGATGAGGTGCTACGCCTCCCCTTCAACTCATCCACCTCATTGCGAAGATGAGCTATGTACTCCATTGACTGTTGCAACTGAGTTGCCAATGTCTGTACTGTGCTCTGAAGCTCATGGACTTAATTGGGCAGACCGCCTACTAGATGTTGTTGTACTGGATGTAGAGGATTGTGAATAACATGTGTTCGCAAATGAACCTAAGTCAAATATCCTTCCATGACGATCCTTACCACCCACTGCATAAAGATAGGTTTGAGTCTCATCAACATCTTCAGACTACTGAGATTGTCGTTGAATGCTTTCTTGTATTTGGTCATATCATAAGGCAATGTTTATGTTAGTAAGTGATAATTATTAAGTATTAATATTAAAGCATAAATTTAACATACATTTAGTTCTTTACATCGGGTGTTGACAAAGGTCATACCGTCGTGCTTCTTAGTATGACTATGCAAAAAGAGTTGACAGGGTATAGGCTTCGTGCCCATAGACTTTTCCTGCATTAGAATAAAATATTATAAGTTTAGATACTTATATTTACACCAAAGTAAATATAAATGTAAATGTAAAGTGTAAAGTGTAGATACTTACAAATCTCTCTGCATGCTCGTGGTGGATAATAGATCCTCCAGTATGTATGGGAAGACTCTCTCTCCCCCAGTCCTCCACGTCTGTTGGTAGAATTGCGCTCTGAAATGGATATTGCTTGAGGTGATGTCCAATACTGCTACTAACGACTTCATATCTATTCAAAAATATAAGGCGGCTGTACATTAGTCTTGCGTATCGCACCAACAAAGTCTCGATAACGTTTACGTGCTCGTCTCTCCCATACTTTACAAATGACCACGTCAAATTCAGAATTCAAAAAAAATCTTTCTAGAATAAAAGGAAAAACATATGATAAGTATTTATAATGTAATAATATTTATCTAATAAATGTATAAAAATCAATTAAAAATAAAAAATTAATTTTTTGTAACTTAAACTCCTGATAGTAAAATTCCTTTGTAG
>JANZXV010000210.1:22286971-22301640 GCA_027576455.1 Erythroxylum roigii | reverse complement strand
TAACTCATTTATCCTTCATATCTCATTGACTCTTAGTTCAGATTCATCTCTCCTTTGACAATTCACTGTTCTTTAGTATTCACGCACTCTATTCGTATATGCATTTTACTATATTTCATTTTTCCGATCCGGCTCCACCCCATCTAACCCATTCAGCTTTATTGAGTCACTCTCCTTTGTTTCACTCATCACAATCTCAAATCAATTGTGGTCTTTGACTCTTGTTAGGCACTTTTCAGTGTAATACAAGCGTGTACAATCCCTTATTGTGATCACCATTGTTATCCCTATAGTCAATCAGAACTATATAACAAGGTCATAATCCTATGAAGCCCAAAACACTTAAGCACTTTTCCCTGTTGGAAATTCAAACATATAATCACTTCGTTCTATACCCGTAGTAGCTAAAATACACTCTTCGCGTATTCCTACTAGGATGTCTAGCTTCGATTGTTACTTTAGCTTCTCTAACAATTTATTTGCTTAATTACTTTTGCCGAGTACACATACTTCTTCTTTAAATCACCAAATATCGTTCTTCTGATTTCACTCGAACGTTCAGATTCATTATGAGACTCGCCATTTTGACTCCTGAACTCTTAAACTTTCTTGCTGGAAATTTACCTCTTTCCAGCAAAACTAAATCTAAAACTTCAATACTCTAGTAACACTTCATTTTACCCCATATTCTACTTGACATTTTGCCTTCTTCATTGTCCTAACTTCGGAAACCCCAATATCTTCATTTGTTCTGCTCATTTCAGAATTGTCTGTTCATTGTTTTAGACTACACTCGACCTTTACCAGTATAGTATTCATTTGTGCATGTCTTTTTTCTCGAAATTACACAATGTATACATTATAGGAATGCCTTAACATAAGGCTTCAAATTGTTTCTATCATAGCACCAACACCACTTATCATTCCAACATATTGTCTCATACTTTCTGATGTGAAACTTCATCACACATTGCTCAATCTCCAAGGGTATGCTTATCATCAGTGTCAGATTCCTCAATTATTCATATAGCTCTTTTTACTTTTCAACACTTTCGAACACATTCCATCTATGATCATAGTCATCAATTGATACCATTTGCTTACCTCGCATCACTCTTTATTGGGGTATTGTCGACTTCAACAGACATCACTCACATTTTTCATTGAGTCCACGATTACTTTATTTGCAAGCCCTTAATGAAAATAACATTACCTCATGTCATTTTCAGTTTCCCCTTAGGACTTCTTGTCTCTACAAATTTTCTCTTTTCATTTGATTTCTGTTAATTCACATCGACATATGCCAATGCCTATTCATTCGTTGTACCTCCATACATTCCACTCCATTTGAGTATTTCACTTCGTGGTTTGATATTATTTTTCTTACATCCAATTTAAGATCTCCCAACATTTTTCGTAGTATCTCAAGAAGATCAATTTCAATTGTACTCACTATGTCAATAATTTAGTACATACTTATTTTCGATTTGTTCCCTTCATGACCACTAGTAACTTGTCTTGCTACAATCACCGATACCGTTCACGAAATTCTCATCAACCAACTATTTTCTGACTATGCATTTATGAAATTGTGACTTGATGTGTTGCACGAATTGGGTGAACCATCGATGATGGTTTCTCACTGAGTTCGCAAAAATTCACCCAAAATTTGCAATTATTTTTCCAGGCTATGAAGAGCACCCCGTTCGACAAACGGGAGTACGCCTACTACCTACAAGTCCGAGACGGAGGTCAGGATCAGTTCGCGTCTGCAGTAGTGTCTAGAAAAATTTTATTTGCTTGTGAAATTTTGTACAACTCCTTAAGTCAATTGGGAAAGTAAACGGTCGGACTGTAGTTGATTGTAGTAAAATTGTATTTATAAGAAGGGCCCCCGTGGTCATTGTATTTATCGGTAATTCTGTTTGTTAATGATTTTCAGCGCATATGATTGTATTAAAAAAAAGTTATACTGAGTGATGTAACACGCCACCCTCGTAGGGCTCGGGCTCGGGTTCGGATATCATTATCGATGTCAGGTTCGAGTCATGCGGGAGTGGGGTGTTACAGTAATGGGCCCAAGTGATTACTAAAACTCTGATGTGTTCAATAATGTTTGCATCTTTTGTGACTGAATTTGTTTTAAATAAATCGGGTCGTTTGATTATTGATTTTTCCCATATGCATTTATTGTTAAAGAAAATTTGCAATGAGATTTGACCGTCTTATGACTTCAAACGTTGGGCTTCGAAAGCGGGGTCCAACACTACTGTCTGAAAAATGCAGATCCACCAGAGACCAGATTTCTTTAGCTTGAGGACATTCCATCAGCACATGATTTATATCTTCTGCATGGCCACAATAATCACATGCAATATTGAGCATAACACCCTTCCTATGTAGCCGATCATTACAGGGAATAAAATCCCGAAGACATTGCTATGTAAAATCCTTTATCTTTAGAGGGATAAACAAGTTCCAAATCTAATTCCAAGGGCTATCCAAGAATAAATTGACTATATCAGTAAACAGACTTAGAGCCAGTGTGTAGCCTATTTTAACTGAGTAGATAGTTTATCGGGGGGTTTAGAAATAGCGATAGGGATCCTGGATAATCGCACTACATCATAAGGGGTTAACAACCCTTCTAACAAATTTGCATCCCAACCGGTTCCAAACTCACTGAATAGATCATGCATCTTCATATTGTCAAAGTACAAGAGGGGAGGAGAATTGATGAAAAAGTTATTTGCTTCGTTAATCCAGGGGTCTGTAAAAACATTAATTAAGGACCCATCACCCAGTCTCCATCTAACGTCGTGAAGTAATATATCCTTAGCTGAAAAAATACTCTTCCAGATGAAACTAGAATTGTTCTGTTCTTTTGCATCCAAGAAACTACAAGAAGGGAAATATTTGGCTTTAAAGAATTTGCTCGGTAAGGAGTCGGGGTAGGCAATGAAGCGTCAGGCTTGTTTACAGAGCATGGCTAAGTTGAAACAATGAAGGTCCCGAAAGCCCATACCCTTATATTTGTTTGGAACACAGAGACGGTCCCAGCTTGCCTAATGGATTTTCTTTGTGTTGTTATTGCCCGAGCCCCACCAAAAGGAGTTCATCATTTTTTGAATCTTGTCACAGGTGCCCAGAGGGATAAGTAATACACTCATATAGTAATCAGGCAAAGCTTGTGCAATTGTTTTGATGACGATCTCTTTTCCTGGCTTTGAGAGCAGCTTATTTTTTCAGTTCACGATTTGTTTACTGAGACGATCCTTTATAAAAGCAAAAGCTTGCTTTTTCTTTCGTCTAATTAACGAGGGTAAACCTAAATATCTCCCATGATCAATAGGGGTGCTGAACCCTAAGATGGTTTCCACAACATGTTTATCGATAGGTTTTGTATTGGAGCTAAACATGATGTCGGACTTCTGAAAATTGGTCGCCTGCCCCGAAGCTTTTTCATAGATGGTGAGTACTCTCTTAATGTTGTTGCCTTCAGTCGTGTTTGCTCGAAAAAATAGAAAACTGTCATCTGCGAAAAATATATGAGAAACACTAAGGTTACCTTGACAAATGGTTACACCATGGATATCACCTTGAGCTTCATTCTTCCTGAGCAAAGCAAATAAGCCTTCAGCACAAAGGATAAACCGGTATGGAGACAAGGGGTCTATCTCCATACCTCAACCCTCGCTCAGGCATATAGGGCCAACCTCAGATCCATTAAACGCAACAGAGTAATTCACAGTAGTGACACGTACCATAATAAGGCCGACCCATTTGTTGTCAAACCCCAGCTTTAGCAAAATAAATCTTAAGTAGTCTCAGTCGACTCTGTCATAAGCTTTGCATATATCAATTTTAAGGGCGAGTTCCCCAACTTTGCCTTTCCCTTTGTTCTTCATGTAATAGATAATTTCAAAAGCCACCATAATATTGTCAATGATGAGACAACCTGGAACAAAAGCCGATTGCATGGGCGATATAATCCTAGGGAGAAGGGTTTTGAGTCTTTTCACAATGACTTTAGCTATGAGTTTGTATATGACATTGCATAAAGCTATTGGTCGTAAATCTTTCATGCAATTAGGTTTGTCTTTTTTGGGGATCAAGACAATCACAGTGTCATTGAGGGTATCCGAAAACTCGCGTTTCTCCATCCATTTACGGCAATTATTAAAAATATCAGTCCCCAGTAGATGCCAACATTTCTGATAGAACGTCGGTTCATGCCATCGAGCCCAAGGACTTTATCCAAATGCATCCCAAACATTGCTTTCCTGAATTCCTCAAGCTACAAAGGTGCTAGTAAGTATTCATTATCGTCCTAGCTTACCACAGAGCTAACAGTAGCAAAATGACCGAAATCAGTCCCCCTAGAAGCTGAAAATAGATGGTTGAAGTAGTTAAGAACGATGTTACCCATACCCTCATCGTCCGAAACCTACTGGCCATTGTCATCAATGAGTGAGGCAATATGATTCAGCCTCTTTCTTTTTTAGGTTTATGCATGAAAATATTTCAAGTTGGCCTCCCCATATTGCATCCAAAAAATCTTTGAACGTTGCTTCCAATAAATATCTTCCTGGGCGAGAAGGTGATTAAGTTCAGCTTTTTGTATCCGGAAAGAGGCACAGTGATTATTTTGATAAGATAGCTCCATATTCCTCTTAGTGGTTTTAATACGTTCAGAGAAATTATTCCCTAGATGCTTATGCCAGTTAAGCAATCTGGTACCGCATTCTTTGAGCCGAGGGAGAATGTTCAAATGTACGTTAGCAGCCCAAAACCTAGCAATAAAATCAATAAATCCCTTCTCCGTTAACCATTTGTTTTCGAATTTGAACCGACTAATCTTCTTAGCAGGAAGCTTATGCATAGCCACCAGTTTCATAGGATTGTGATCAGATGGAGCATACACCAGATTATACATCTTATGAAAAGGGAAGATGTCCATCCATTCTTTGTTTACAAAAGCACGGTCCAGTCTCTCTAGAATAAGAGAATTTGAGTTTCTTATTCTCTGCCATGTATAACCAAATCTGATAAAAGGAATGTTGACCAGGTTACAGTCCATAATACATTGACGAAAACCTTCCATCAAAGAGCTAGGATAATCCGCTCCTCCTAATTTATCATTAAGTGAAAGGAGATTATTAAATATTTGAAACAAACCCAAGGCATGTTGAGAGAGCAGAGAAGCTCCCAACTAGCGCGTTTTCTAGTAGAGTCCGAGAAGCCATAGAAACCAGTGATTTGCCATTTAAGGGTAACCGAATTGTCAATAACTAGATCAATATGGTTGTTAGAAAAAAATCTGCAATAGTAGCAGAAGTAGTATTCATCCATAACATGGCCAATCCGCCACTGCGACCAAGTCGATCAACATAAAACCTCGAGTCATACTTCAACATATTTTTTATTTCTTCAATCTTATCAGAGTTCGCAAGAGTTTCACTTAAAAAGAGAATGCAATACTTATTAAATCTAACTAGATCCTTAAGAGCACGAACTGCCTGGTGGTTGCCTAATCCACGACAGTTCCAGACTATGTAATTCATGTCTCTCGGTGAGTCTGTTGAGCAAGACCGGCCGCTGGTGTTTGAGTGGTAAGTTGTGAGAAAAATGAAGACAAAATCGTATCACCCATGTTCATCTCATCTACTGATATAGCTTCTATGTTTCCTTGTCGAGGGCGTTTTTTGCTTTCCTTTATGTTCATGACCGTAGCTTCCTTGTCTGTTTGTCCATAAACATTATTTAACGCCACTTCAGCTGTGCTTCCATTGGGTGCGTGGTAGTTATGCCCCAAATGACGAGTATAACCTGCAGTTGACTTAATCGTAATCTTCTTAGGAAAATAAGAAAAATTGTTACCTATCCTGTGAGGATTCTTATCTGCCTTTTGTGAATATTTGAATTCCGGATTTTGTGGAGCAAAATCTGCGCCGAGATCATTCCCAGGATCACGTTTCCATTGCACCTTTCTTCTTGCGTTTTTGGCCCGCACTTCTGCCTAAATTTCCTCCGACCATTCACGGCAGAGTCCCTCCTCTGGTTTGTCAAGCAGTTTTAAATAGTTGGATTCGCTGTGTCCTATTACTCCACAGAGGTAGCAGATGAGAGGAATACGCTTGTAGCTGAATGTTATCTCCATTGGTTCAGTACCCTGTTTCCTTATGCTCTTCTTCCTCATTAACGGTTCCTCCACATTTATACAAATCCGGACTCGCATGTAACTATTCCATGAGCTCTTTCTATGAGCAGAATTATACTCCAAATAGGTTCCCATCAAATTACCTATATTTTTTGCCAACGCCTCGGAAGCAAAACCCAGTGGAAGACCGTGGAATTGTACCCAAATGTCTGTATGAATGAAGTTGATGTCCGCTGGATTCTCCCCTTCCTTCCATTGATGAACTAACAACATGCATTTGTTAAAAGACCACGGTCTTTCAGCCAACATCTTCTTTAGATCGAAAATGTGATAAAACTGGATTACATAGCGGTTGTTTTCGCCCATCAGTTTGACATATGCTCTCCGTATAGGACGCCACAAACTCAACAAAGCTCTTTCCAGTGCATTCGAGTTAACAACTCTTTCTCCAACCAGTTGTCCCAGCAGACACAAATCATAGTTAATCTCCTCCTTTTGAATATCTTCTTTAGGAATTGCGAACTTAGCATTGAATAAAGAGTTTTTGAAAGTCTGGATCCATGATTCAAAATGAAAAAAAAAAAACAAAATTTAATTGACCAGCAATACTAACCATGCACATTCAAGACAGGACCAAAACTTGCACTCTTAAGAGAGAAACGAGAGGCGAGACAACTTAGATATAATCCATTCAAACAAATTTAGACTTTTTTGATAATTGGTTTTATCCCTATCTAGTACAGAGAGACTGACTATTTCTAAATAACCCACGTGAAGTAGGAAGGAAAAAAATATAATAAAGAATAAAGAATAAATAATTAGTAGTAATGAAAAATAATAAGTAAAATGATAATAAAATAAATAAACACATACATTATATATATATATATATATACATACATACATGATACATACATACATACATATATGTATGTAAATTTATTTATTTATAATTTTCTAAAGAACTCAGGCAAAATAGTCAATAATTTGGGAGAGATTATTTTTGTTAAACCATTGTATAATCAGACTCTAAACCAAGCCAATTAACAATACTTCCCATTGCCAATGCTACATTATGTCAACCCTAATTAACAGAGAGTCTATACAATGTATAATACAGAACAGTCAAGACTGGGGCATATGATCCTTTCAAAGGCTAATCAGGCTTGGAGCCGATTGAGGAGGGTTCGTTAGCATATGAACCACTTCCCTCATCGTTGGTCTTGAAGGGCCCTCATCTTCGACACACATCATAGCTACCTTGAAAAGATGAATCACACTCGTCAGTGAATACCCACTAAGCCTTGGATCGACAATTGCCAGAACTGAAGCTGCATCTGAAGGTTGATCAAGCTCTGAAGCTGTTTTCCTTACCCATCTCACTATGTCCACTCCATCTCCAAACTCTCCTACAGGTTTTCTTCCTGTTATTAGCTCCAGCAACACAACGCCGAAACTGTAAACGTCGCTTTTCTCGTCCACCTTCAAGGTGTATGCGTACTCTGTTTGAGAAATTGGTGTTAATCACACAGATTGTAATGACCTATCAACGCAGTATTCTGATTAGTAATGATTCGGTATGACTGACCTGGAGCAATGTAACCGTAGGAACCAGCAATGGAGGACATGTACTCTGATGCACCCGCGTCCTGTAAGAACTTGGCGAGCCCGAAATCTGCTACGTGAGCCTCGAAATCGAGATCGAGCAATATGTTGTTGGACTTCACGTCTCTGTGTATGATGAGAGGTGAGCAATCATGGTGGAGGTAACAGAGTCCCCTGGCAGATTCCACAGCGACCCTATACCTACTCTCCCATTGTAAATGCCCTCCTTTTGATCCATGCAAGAGCTCTCCCAGGCTTCCGTTGGGCATGTACTCGTACAACAACAAGTTGGTGTCTTTGTTAGAGACATATCCCAATAGTCTCACGATGTTTCGGTGCCTGATTCGTCCCAGAGTTTGAATCTCAGCGGAGAAACCGTGATCACTCCGGCCAGTGCCACGACCGACGAGTCTTTTGATAGCCACATCGATGCCGTGAGGCATCGAGCCACGGTAGACAATGCCTGCACCTCCTTTGCCTATTATGTTCTCTTCTTTCAAGCACTCAAGCACGTCCTCAACTTTAAAATCAAGCCATTGGAAGGCAGTAAGCTTCCAGGATCTAGACTTTTGGACCCTTCTCTTCCAAATTCTGTAAATCGTAACGAGTATTAGCAACAATGCAGTGACAGATACTATAATGGAGATGATTAACTTTGAGGAACTGATTGCGCCCGAGTGACCGTGATCGGAACCTCGCATCTCGATCACATCAGACGGACAAGTCACACGGTGTGGTGAACACAAGTTGGGGTTTCCAGTAAATGAGCTGTCCTTAAACACTATGAATTGACCACCTGTCGGTATTAAGCCCAAGAAGTTATTATACGAAAGATCAAGAGTGGTTAGACTCGTGATGAACCGCATTTCACTTGGTATATGACCAGTAAGTTGATTGCGAGAGATATTGAGAACGCTCAACACCTTCAGCTTCATTATTCCTTTTGGAATCTCTCCACTGAGACTGTTCCGACTAAAATCCACCAAGGTTAGCGATGAACACTGCGAAATAGAAGTGGGAACTTCACCACTGAAGTTGTTACCACTGATGTTGATCTTGGCCAGATATTTTAAGTTGAAGATCTCACCGGGAATCTCACCGGAAAACCTGTTCCTGTCAAGTAAAAGACTCTGTAAACTTGGCAAGTTCTGAATTGAGGCAGGTATTCTACCAGTAAGTCGATTGTTGGAAACTGTTAGTAAGCCAAGTTCCAGGGCATCTCCTGAGATATCAGATGGGAATTCTCCAGAGAAATAGTTATCATTCAGCTCAACCAATGTTAGGGAGGGTAAGTTAAACATTCCAGGAGGAATATTTCCAGAGAGCAGGTTGCTCATGATCCGAATTTTGGTCAATGATTTGCACTGACCAAGTGATACAGGTAATGGTCCAAGAAAAAAGTTGTTCATCAGAATCAAAGTCTTTAACGTACCTCCTTTGCACAAGTCCTGAGGAATGAATCCTGTAAGATGATTAAAAGATACGTCAAGATATAGGAGCTTTCTGTTGCGACCCAGATTTTTGGGTAATTCAAACGTGAAGTTGTTTCCCCAAACCTGAAGTGTCTCAAGATTTGGCAAGTCGCCAATGAACTCAGGGATTGGTCCGTGGAGGTTGTTCTTAAACAAGTTTATCAGAGTAATGCTCTCCAACTTGGAGAAGTTTTCTGGGATCTCTCCAGTAAGATTGTTTATAGAAAGATCAAGTGATTGCAAGCTAATCAAATCAGAGAACTCAGGAGGGATAGGACCTGAAAGGTTGTTCATTTGTAGAAACAAAGTGTTCAGATGCTTCAACTGACCTAAACTTGCAGGAATCTCACCACTAAGATTACAGCTTGACATGTCTAGAACTTCCAACGAACTCAGAGACCCGAACTCAGGTGGAACACCTCCCTCGTACATGCTAAAGTAACCAACAAACAGTTTTTTAAGATTCTTCAACTTTCCCAAGCTCGCAGGTATTTTCCCTGAAAGCTGATTACCGTTCAAGCCCAAGTACTCCAAGCTCTGAATTTCGGAGTATGACTCTGGTATGTTCCCAGAAAAGTAGTTCCCGCCAAGACCAAGATGCTTGAGGTTCTTCAAGTTCACAAGCTCCATTGGGAGTGGACCAGTGAAGTTGTTGTTATATACGTCAAGGACCTCAAGCTGAGAAATGCCAAAAGCGATCTCTCCAGGGAAATCTCCGGCGATGACATTGCCAGAAACGTTCAGCACTCTGAGATAACCGAGTTTGCCCATTTCAAGAGGGAGTCCACCAGTGAGATTATTATTAGCAACAGTGAGATTAACGAGCTTGTCTAAGAACCCGATTTCAGGAGGAATCGAGCCATGAAGAGACCGAAGCGAGAGGTTTATAGACACCACACGTGAGTCTTCGTTGCATGTAACTCCGGAGAAGTAACACTGAGCAGAAGGAGAGTCTGAAGCCTCCCAGTCCTCGAGTCCAGTCACAGAAGCTTTCACCTTCAAAAGGGCTTCAAGATCACTGCAATAGCAACAACTAACAGTGAACAGTAACACCATTAGAAGAAAACTCACACAAGTTCTCATATCCTCTCAGGTTCCTCACTCCTTTCTTCGTCAGAAGGATAATGAATAACCAAGAACACTCTCACCAAAGTACCGTAACTCTGTTCAATCAAATAGGACCTTGCAGGCTATATAAGAAGTAGTTGTAGTAATAGGAGCGTTGGCCCAGTGAAAGAAGAATCGAATTATAATATATATATGTATATATATCAGAGACTGTAGAAATAGAGTAGAGCAGACGTTTCTTTCTGATTTAGTGCATTGGAGTCCACTGGTGTACGTTCTGGACCCCTTTAAAATTGACGGAGATTATACACATGGGAAGGCTAGCTGAGCTAAGCTAAGCTAAGCCGATGGGCTATGAGACCCCTACAGATGTGAAGATAAGTGTATTTGACGGCTTGATCTGGCCATATGAAAGACGGCCGCATGATTATGTTGCTGTGTCGTATCCGCCAGTTGTTTGAGCGACGTGGCGAATTGCCCGTACTTCAGTTAACGACGTCGTTTGCAACAAAACCAAAATTTAAACAATCGACTTACATTTAAATCTTCACCCACACAAGTAAATCTTTATCTCAAAGTGAAGCTCTTGACATTCTCCACCTTTTTAACTCTTGAACTTTGCTCCAAATCTTCTTTAATCTCTTAGAATCTCAAACCCTAAATTTCTTCTTTCTTCTTCTCTCCTCCTCCTTGCTCACGAAATTTTCTCTCTTCCTCCCTCAATTGCCGATTTTTCTTCTTCTTCCTAACACCAACTCACTTATTCTTCTCCTTTTATACTTCTTCTCATTTACTTAAGCCCAAGCCCATGAGCCCATTCACTTCCTCTTCTTTCTAACTTAAAACTAACTCTTCTTCTACTAACATGACTTTGGCCCATTTCTTATTTCCAAGCCCATTTACTCTTCTAACTCATTAATCATCATCTAACACATTAAATTCTACCTAACATATTTAATTCATTAACTAACTCATTTAATTATCATACTTAATGCATGGTCATTTAATTCATTTAACTCATTAGCACATGCCATTAAATCATCATTCAATTTTATCATCATTAATCAAGTCTATTAATGCTTAAATTTCACTTATCATGCTTAATAATCATAAAAAATTTCTGGGGCTAACATCTTCCACTAAAGTAGAGTATCGTGCCATGTATATTACATTCTCAAAGCTCATTTGGCTACATTGTATTCTCATAGTGCTTGATTTTTTTCAATTTTAACCAACTTTATTTTATGTTAAAAACACTAGTGTCATTCAAAATGCAGTTGATCTTGTCTGTCATAAATGTGCAAAGCATGTAGAAAATATTGTCACTCCATTTTGAGAGGCTTATAATCATTAAGTCATCATTCTCCTATATATCTCCATCATTCTACAATTGTAAATACTTTCATCAAATTTTTGTCATGTCACTAATATCAGTTTCATATCGACATGTTGATCTTTACTATATAACCAAATTTAGAAAAATTATACTCAATTATTTTCAACCATCTAAATGAGAAAAATAAGATTAGTGGTAAGATTTGGAGAAACAAAGACATCAGTTAAAAAGAAGAAATATCTGCAATATTTATGATGGGTAAATAATTCTCATCACTAATATGAATCTTAAGATTTTTACGATAATGTTTATTATATGATTAAAAGTCTTAAAATCAAATACCGACTAGATGTGTAAAAGAAAGGTTTGCTGCAGAGAGTTCTAAACAATTTGTGTAATCATTTCAAGATTCACAAATTAAATAGCAGTAGGAAAATTTTATCTATATTCATTTTAATATTCATAGACTGAATAAGATTACGTAGATTTTGCATCTATTGTGCTCCATCTATAGAATCGTTGGCACCAAAAGAATCAACCAAGGTAATATATGTTGTTATAGCTTTCTTAGCGGATCTAGTATGACATTTCTTAATAATGATACCATCCTTTAACAATAATTACATAATTTTTTAGGACAATATAAATCACCAATTTTCTGGCAACAATAACATTGAACAATGCTCATAACTCTTCCTTTTGACTTAACTTTGCACTACATAAGTCACTTGAATTGAGTTAGATCTTTATTACTACATTGTAGTTTAAGTATGAAGACATTGCTCCTCACAAAACAAATCGTTGAGACATGCATCTAAAGAGGGGATTAGATCTCAATTCATAATATTAAACCTAGTGCCTTCAATTTTAGATGTTAGTTTAATAAGAAATTGATCCATTATAATGGTGTCATAAACAAATTGAATAGAGCTATGTCATTTACTAGGTAATATATCATAAATAATGTCTGTATATTTAGCACAAAGATTCATAAAACTAGAGTAACATTGAGAAATAGAGACTTCCCTTTTAAAAAGTGGCTAATTCATGTTCAAGTTGAAATATGAGAGCAATGCTATGTTAGATATAGAGCCTCTTTATATAGGATTATATTTTGGCTACAGTCATAAGGGGTCGAACATTTAAGATGATGTTTTTTTGGTAAATAGCGTTTAAGATGATGTTGGGATCAGTAAATATCAAAATTCATGTTATGATATGAGCATCCTTGACTTCCCACATGGTGTTCTCATCTTTCTTTCTTTTTTTTTTTGGGAACAAGTTCATTGTCATTAATATGTCCCTATAAATCCTTACCTTTAACAAATATCTTGCAATGGAATATCCAAGTTGAGTAATTTTTTTATTAGAAAAAACTAAGAAACTTATACTAATCCAAAGATATGAGTTTGAGATACTAGAGTTTAAAAAAGGAATAATCAACAATAAGAAGTTGACTATGCAAAGACTAAAAGCTGGGCTAGCTTAAGATAAGTAACGGTGGAATTAAAGTTAAGATGGACAAAAGGTTGGACAAAGGTGAGACTGGATAAAAGGCTATAATATCAAAACAACATTCAAAGAAATTTTAGCCAAAAAATTATATCTTTCTCAATATTGAATTTCCAATATGTACAAAATGCAAAGTTGAATTTCAATACTCAAAATTAACTAAACTATTATGTCCAAACATTTTTACAACTAATAAAGCCTACTTTCAAATCATTATAGTTGTACAAAATAAACAAAATCTAACTTTAATAAGATATAGGATCAATCTTTTAAAGGCTTCATAAAATCAACCTTAAGGATGTTAGTTATCAATTACAACTAATATTGTTGACTACACAAAATCACTCTTTAATAAGGTTGTATTAATGTACTAGGTATCAATTATGTAGCTAATACTGATGACATCATAATCTAAAAAATCTTTCTGAAGTCTTCTTTATAATGTAAATTAAGTCACTACAGTCAAAGACCAAACCATTACCTTGTGATAACAAGCCAGTAAAGGTTCACATTTCACCAGAATATTTTATAACATAAAAACTATACATAAATTTATTGATCACAAAATAATAATTATATGCCAATAAAGGTGTTAAAACTACAAGATTATTGCTTATACAGAAATTTGTGGAAGCCACATCGTAAAGAAAAGATCAATAACCTCTAGAATATCCATATAAACACTCTTATATATCATTTAAGAGTACAAACAAATAGTTTTATGCATTTAAAGTCTAATTTACTTAATAAAACATTGATATTGACTTTAACTTTTTTCTTAAAGAAACTAAAATTACAATAATTTTAAATTTTTTTTGAACTATATCATAATTTTAAAAGGAAAGAAAGGCATTTAATTCCATTTATTCTATTAGCTATACCATAATTATTAAGGCCTTGCTACTCAATCCAATTGCATTCAAAATATTATAGTCCAAAATTGTGCCAGCTAAGATGTTGATACAATGTCAAAATTTCCATTGATAAGTAATATAATTACCTTTAATTTGTCATTTTACTTTTACTATCAGGCACAATTGAAAATACAATAAAGAAAAGATGAAAGAATTTTTGAACAAAGAGTAAATAAATTAACAATAGAATTCTTAAATTTCAATCATACTAGGTGTTATGGGGACTTTGTTAAGCATATCGAAATTAAGTAAAATTATCAAAGTCCTTATATAGAAGTCAAGTTCAAGTCCTCTAAAGTCTAACAAAGCCTTCCTTCGTGATTGTTGACCACTAAGTCTCTTTGTTTTTGAATTCTTGCCACTTATATTTTGGTGTTTTACTCACACTTTATCATACATGTGTTTAACACAAATAAATCAAAAGATAAAGAAAAGAGATATGGAAAAGACAACCTTTTATTAATATGTTCATATAATAAAATAATACAAGGAATTGAGTTATTTTTAACTTGAAACGCTCTATTTAACAACTATTCAAGATCTTACTTGAATCTCACAATATGAACTTGTTAAGTCAAAATGACTTTACGATTATTAATTTT
>JANZXV010000210.1:22225333-22243989 GCA_027576455.1 Erythroxylum roigii | reverse complement strand
ATATTTCACATATAAATAATAACCCAATTAATATGGAAAAAGATCATTTAATCATCATAAAAATATAAAATTAAGAATAATACAAAATATTTAAAATATTACGATTTCATCATATAATAAATAATAATTATATCAAAACATCACATAAAAAAATAAATAACCATGACTCTCTAACAATGACAATTTACAACAAGAGTTTATGTCGAGAAAAAAAATCAACTAGAAATGAAACTTGAAACAAAAACATTTACAATTATATTTATATTGCATATATAGAATTTAACATATACTTCAAATATAAGTGAAATTAAAAGAAGAGGAGAAATAAAAACTTAGAACTTCATTCAATTGAATACTCGCTCAAATTGCATTGACCTAATTCTCATTTAGTGTAAAATTCTCATCATTAATAAGAGTCTCATTATCACCATTATTCAAATTCTTTGTACCAAATGACATAATAATACTTTCTCATCTAATATTATCTTCCAAATCACTCTTATCTATCAAACCTGGTTCCTCAAAAACCAATTCTGCCAAAAAACGATAAAATCAAGGAAATTTGTTTCTATAGATCTACTTGTTCTATTAGAATTCCTAGTAAACAATAAAATTAAATTATTAAAAATTTCAAGAAATTATATCCATCTTAATAATGATAATAACATACCTTTCTCAAAGCTCTAAATGATATCAAACAAAGACCAAGTTATTCAATCTTTTGTGTTCTAATATGTTCCTTTTCTTGAAATGGATAAATTTAAATGTGCTCTAATCCCTTTCAAACGCTGTTGCACTCACACGTTGACTTATAATTTGAATTGCAAACCCTTTCACACCCTGTTGCACTCACACATTGACTTAGAGTTTGAATTGCAAACCTTTGCAATTTAAATTCTAAGTCAATGTGTTTGCAATTCTGGAACACTACTTTCGAATTGGTCCTACCAAACAATTGTAAGACAATAAAATTAACATTCTAAATAAAATAAAGTGATGATTAATTTTTAACAAGTAACACACACACACACACACACACACACACACTATCACCATTATTGCATCATATTTTGCTCAAGAAATCGGAGCCTATTACTCAAGATTGTCAAGATGAGAGATGGAAAGTTTTCAGGTAATTGAACATTATAATTAACCTATAACATTAATATCATAAATTTTATGTGCTAAATCGCCTATTAGTTTTAATTTGTAGGGTTGCTAGGAACCTTAGATGGGACACTAATTAAATTTACACCTCCTAATGAAGATAAGCCCTGATATCGGACAAGAAAAAGATGTATTTCAAAAAAAATGTTTTAGGTGTTTGTTGCCTAAACATGCAATTCATATATGTATTGCCTGGTTGGGAGGGCTCTGCACACGATGGTCGTGTGCTTTGAGGTGCGATCTCAAGGCCTCATGGTCTACGAGTCCCTCGAGGTAAATTTCTATAACAATATCTATTTTTTTTTCTCTTTGAGTTATGCTACTCAATCATAACTTATTGTTTAATTATGAAGGATGCTATTACTTGGTTGAATTTAGATATTGCAATGCAAATGAATTTCTTGCTCCGTATCGAGGGCAACAATATCATCTCAAAGAATTCGATGGCCGTCGACCAGAGACAGTAAAGGAATACTTTAATATGAAACATTCCAAAGCAAGGAATGTTATTAAGACATGATTTGGATTGTTGAAAGGAAGACGGAAGATCCTTGCATCCCCGTCGTTTTTCTCAATTGAAACCCAAGTTTGCATTATAATGGCTTATTCCCTTATGCACAACTTGATTCGCAAGTTCATGAGCTTTGATTCACAAGAGTCAATCACTGAAGATGAAGAGGAGAGTGAGGAAGATGAGAGTGAAGAAGATGATGAAATGGAGTTCATTACACAAATTAGTCCAACTGATGAGTGGATGACATTCAAGAATAATATGGCAATCAACATGTATAGTAGATGGACAACTAGATCCAATGACAATGATGTATATTAGTAATTTAAGATATGTTTGTTTCATATGCTTAGTAGATTGTTGAAATGTTTTGATTTTGATTAATGTACCTGAATGTTGAACATCTCTGTTTGTTAACTATTAGTAATCTTTCAGTTATTAGATTACTTTTGAAATGCACCCATGTGAACATCTCTGTTTGTTTGACTATATGTTTGTGAGTTATCAGATTACATATGCATGCTTTAAATTTTTCAGCAAAGCTATTTTTGTTATATGTTATTTCTTTTATAACTCTTACATTGTCATTCTTTTATTAGGAATGACTATGGTTGCCCGTGGGAGGGGAAAGAATAAGCAGTATTGGAATGATAATGAGGTTGAAGCTTTGGACGACATTTTGCAAGAACTAGCTTGCGACCCTTTATGGAAAGTAGATGGGGGATTTAAGAAAAATTACATGGTTGAAGTGCACAAGATGTTGCTGAGCAAGATTCCCAATTTTGATAAGGATGTCGATCCCCACATTGACTCTAAGATTGAATGGTTAAGAAACAAGTACAGTCCAATTTTTGAAATGTGTATGCAAAGTGGCTGTTAGTGGGATGATGTTGAACATAAGATCAATTGTGAGAAACAATGGTTTGATGAATGGTGCTTGGTAATGTAGTGCCCCCTTATCCTAGGGTACATATCGGGACGTCCGAAGGACATTCCAGTACATAACTTATGATAATGGAACGCTACGTTCAATCACTGCATTCACTTAGCACGGCATCAACTATTTTTATCCTCTTATGAACATCATTAAGAAAGTCACCATATTTTAAAACCCAAAATTTCCTCATTTCATTTCATAAAAATCGAAGATCTACAGTCTGTCTTTCAACATTTCCTACATGTACATCATTATAGCCTAATACAAAAGTGTTACATGAAAGAGGGAATAAACAAAATCTATCTAATCTGTCCAAAAGTTGACCGACTTTTAAGCCATGACTTCGCTCCCAATCACAAGTTTACACAACTTGTAGCGTCTCTCAGTAGCTAGAGTTGCCTCTCGGTCCTCAAAAGTCAACGTTGTAATTTTAGTGAGTTTTGCAAACTCAATGAAATAACCATCATTGATGGTTCACTCAATTCATGCATCACATCAATACATGTAACAATTTATTCACATCTTTGCATAATTAATCACATATCACATTCTCACTTAAGGATAAGCAATTTTACATTTCAATCAATCAAACATACTTATTAAAATACATCTGAAATGCTCATGTGGCTCTTTTCAAAAAAAATTTGTTGTTGTGACCGAGTGCTTAAACTGTCCCGTATCTATTGTGGATACCGGCTCATTTATACTGTCCCTTATTCGTTGGGGATACAGGGCTCATTTTACATAGTAAGCCTTTGGCTCTTAATCACATTTGGAGCTTTAAGCTTATTCTTGGTGGCTACTCAAGTCACAACACTCAATAATTCAAGCATATTAAAATCAAACAATTAATTGAGTAAGACTGTCTAAGTTACTCACTAGTCGCTCCCGAAGCTGCTGCTTGGAAGTTCCGGCAACGTTTGGAGGTTGACATTCTAGTTGCTCCTCTATATCACAAAATATATGCATATCACAATTTGGCACAATTGTAAGTATTTGAAAAGGCACATGTATGTATATGAAATATGCACAATGCATGTTTATGGCAATCTCGGGTATTTATCCATTAGTTTCGTCACAAAATCTATCCCATATTAAGACTCACCTAAGTGTAATTTATACTTAGGTTTATACCTCAATAAAATCATTAAAAACACAATTCATAACTCATTGAATCACCTTCAGATTTTTCCCAAAAACTAACTTTCGGGTCTACTGTTCGGGATCATTTAGATAATGAAAATGAAGTAATTTGGTCATACTCTCTTAAATTTCTTCCTCTAACTATCCTCTAAACAATCTTTCTCATCTCAGACCATCATCTTACAACTATTTTTTTTTGGGTAAATCATCATCTTACAACTGTTCCCCAACTCTAATTTCATTCTTTTGGTCATCTCTAAAAACACTCACGTATTCACATATATGCATACACCCACAGTGAAGAGAAACAGAGCATATAAAAAAAATCGTCTTTTATAAATTTCTACACTAATCTCATATACATTTTCATTGTTCTATCAACTCCAAAATAATTTGTACACTATCTTATAACATTTTTATCATCAAAACCAAAAATCCACAGATCCACATTTTCATCTTTTATTCACAATGAGTATGAAAAATGTCTATTTTTCTCTTATTCATGACAGGACAATAAATCACCATTCTTGTTTCATAAAATAACAACTCTAAAGGATTAACAAGATACTCACTTGATAAAACTCCAAAATCTTTAAAAACTCCAGGAAGCCCGAACTCTCATGCACCCACGTACATCATCTTGAAGGTGGCTCATATTAGGTTTTTCTTGAGGCAAAAGAAATAGATAACAAAGTTGGAGTAGCAAAAGGTAGATGAAAGCAAAATATAACTCCAATGAAGGTTTCGGTGAATCAAAAGTCCATGAAGGAAAAAGCTTGCAGAAGATAGTTTTGAAGAAAAGACTAAGTCAAAAAGTAACTTAGTCTTTCAAGTATAAAAGAAACGTGAAATAGGTCTATTAAGTCAAGAAGACTTCACTTCTTCTATTGATTTTGATGGAAGTCAAATAATAATAATAATAGAAGTTTGTGAACTATTTTGATGAATTTGTTAAGTGCACAAATAAATATATGTGACACAATTCATCAAATCAAGTCGATACTTAAGTAAAAGCTGAATTCATCTTTTACTTAAGATGGATTAGAAGTGATTAAGTCTCAGATAGATCAAACGAAATACTTAAGTCTCAGATGGATCAGACGAAGTGCTTAAGTCACAGATGGATCAGACGAAGTGCTTAAGTCTTAGATGGATCAGACGAAGTGCTTAAGTCACAGACGGATCAGACGAAGTGCTTAAGTCTTAGATGGATCAGACGAAGTGCTTAAGTCACAGATGGATCAGATGAAATGCTTAAGTCACAGATGGATCAGACGAAGTGCTTAAGTCACAGATGGATCAGACGAATTGCTTAAGTCACAGACGGATCAGACGAAGTGCTTAAGTCATAGATGGATCAGACGAAGTGATTAAGTCTCAAATGTAACAAACGAAGTGTTTAAGTAACAGATAGATCAGACGAAGTGCTTAAGTCACAGACGGATCAGACGAAGTGCTTAAGTCACAGACGGATCAGACGAAGTGCTTAAGTCACAGATAGATCAGACGAAGTGCTTAAGTCACAGATGGATCAGAAGAAGGGCTTAAGTAACAGATGGATTAGACGAAGTGGACGCATCTAAGCAAGATGAAGTAACTGAAGAATGTACAAGAACGTCAGTTAGTTGGAGTTGGTTACAGGACTCAACTAATAACAGACTCTAGAAGATTTTAAAGATTCATATCTTAGACGATTTAACACAATTCAACTTTACTCCATATGTCTCTAAAAGTTTCACTATCATTATTCTTATTTCTATTTCCATTATCAATTCCAGTAATACACCACATCTTCATAAATAAATCGTAAAATTCACCAAAGTTAAAAATTAACAGCTACGCTCTCCAATTAAATTTTCAATACAAAAATTTCACAATTCTCAATAATATCACATCACAATTTAATTATATCCAGAATTATCCATGAATGCATGTACAATTATTTTCATATGCAAAAATTTACTATTCATGTGTATATCATATAATGCATAAGTATGCAATGCATTTCTAATCTCTCAGTACTCTTTCATATTTACTATTTTAGCCTTAACATGGATAACGGGATGTTATACTAAAAGTCTCTGAAAAACCAATGCTAGGGTTTTAATCTAACCCTTTGGCAACAAGATGAGCATTGTATTTAGAAATAGTTCCATCAACATTGTATTTAGTCTGAAACACCCATTTTGTACTAAGAATGTGCATAGCAGGTTCATAGGGAACAAGTGTCCATGTATTGTTTTGTTATAAAGCATGAAATTCATCTTACATGGCTTGAAACCATAGATGATCAGTTAAGGCTTCTGATACTATTGTAGGTTTAGTGTGTGGGGTAAAAACAAGAGTGATAGAGTAAAGTTTTGGTTTAAAAATACCACTCTTGGTGCAAGTTTGCATAGGATAAGTGAGCTATGGTAATGTCAAAATGGTGTTAGGTGCAATGTTTGATATAGTGGGCAACATAGGATTGGGTGAGGTGTTTTGGTTCTGTAATGGGTTTATAGTGTTTTGTGTGGTTGTATGTACTAGTGAACAAGGATTCTGAGTGCTTACCTATCTGTTGGCTGAGGATTCTAGTGACTGAAAATATTCTTCCGTAGAGGAGTGATCCGAGACTTGCTTTTGATAGGATGAGGCTGAGGATACAATGGATATAGGAAGACTTGGTGAAGCTATATTTTTGCTTGAGTGTGTGGGAAAAAGTTGAGGAAATGGAAACTCTTCCTTGTTGAATTCTACATGGCGAGAGATGAAGATCTTGCCTTGATTATTTCAACATTTATATTGTTAATGCATGGAACTATATCAAAGAAAAACACATTTGGTAGTATGAAAGTCAAATTTATGGTAATAATATCTAAGATAAGGAAAACAACTGCAACCAAATGTTTGCAACTGAAAGTCAAATTTATGGTAATAATATTTAAGATAGAGATAATTTGGTGGTTTATTATATAGCTTTTCAAATGGTGAGGTATTGTTGAGTCTTGGAGATGGAAGGTTATTTATGAGAAAAGTAGTTATAGCGAAAGCTTCAAGCCAATAGGTAAGGGGCTTGTGAGCATGGGATAAGAGAGTTAGGCCTGTTTTAGTGATATATCGATGTTTCCTTTTGGAAACACCATTTTGTTGATGAGTGTGAGGATAACTAAAACATGGTTGTATCCCATGTTGTGTAAGGTAAGGTAATAGGGCTTTGTATTCCCCTCCCATGTCAATGTGAAGTGATATTTTTTGATCAATTGAAGTTCAATATTAACTTTGAATTTAATAAAAATAGACAGTGTATCTGATTTTAGTTTTAGGGGACAAAACTAGGTAAACTCAGTGCAAGCATCAACAAAAATGAGATAGTATTTATGCCTTTCAGTTGAGAGATATGGAGAGGGTACTCAAATGTTTGAATATATGATGTCTAATGGATTTCGAGTTGTTATGTCAAGTGTTTGAAAGGGTAATTTATGCAATTTTCCTTGCTTACATGCATCACAAAAGGACAGTTGTTTAGTTTAATATTAAACTTCATTGAACTCAGAATTTGTTTCATATATTGTTAGAAGGGTATCCTAGTTTGGCATGCCAAACATTAACATTATTTTGTGTTAAGTTTACCTCACAGTGGTTATCTTTTGAAGAAGAAGAATCTGTGTATTTTGAAAAACGAAAATCACTAAACTTATGAGCAGGATGTGGTTGTATGACTGGCCTGGTTTGTTTTGTGATGGGTTAGCTTCAAGGCTATATAGGTCATCCCAAAGCACTCCTTTAAGTAGAACCTTCCCTGTTACCTTGTTCCTAGACAAACAATTAACACGAGTAAACTCAACAATAATCTTGTTATATATGGTAAGTTTAGATATGCTCAATAAGTTTTTGGTTATATTTGGAATATGCAAGATTTGTTTCAATGCAAGAGGAGTGTGTATGTTGTCTTGGAAATGAATATGATAAGAGCCAACATTAGCAATAGGAAGAGAATTACCATTACCAACAGTAAGTTGGTCCTTGCCACCATACTCTGAGCTCTTTGAGAGATTGTTGAGATTTTCTATTACATTATTCGTAGCCCTACTATCTACAAACCATGTACTATCACTGACTGCTTCAAAAGAGGGATAACCTTGTTAATTGAGGGCCAACTAAGATTGAGGGTAACTTTGTGCATTATTCTGTGTAAATTGATGAGTAGAGTTGTTCTCTTTATATGACTGTGTAGTGTTGCCTTGCCACGATATATCAAATTGTTTGTGACATCTTAAAGCCTCATGTCCAGGTTTGTGGCATAGCTGATAGAAAACTCTATTTCCATTCCATCTATCTCCTTTTCCATGACCTCCTTTGCCTCTATATCCACTTCTTCCACCTCGATTGTTTATATTCTGGTTATTGTTGTTGTAAGCTACAAGATTGGCGGCAGGTGATGAAATATTTGCTTGAGCTATTGTCTTCAATTGTTCTATCCTTATTTCATGCATCATGAGAGAGTATTGTACTTCTTGTAAAGTTAAAGTTTTCATGGTGTGTTAAATAAACCACAACAAGATCATATTCATGACCAAGACCATTAAGGGCACTTAATATTAGTTCATATTCTATGGTGACATGTCTTGTAACTTGGAGTGAATCTCCTATGGTTTTAACTTTCTGTATATATTCAGATATGGTGTGTGATCCCTTTTTAATTGTTGAGAGTTGATGTTGTAGTTTCAGGACTCTAACCATGAAGTTTAAGCATAAAGACTCTCCAGGATTTGCCATGCTTGGTAGGATGAATTAGAATGGTTTACCTGCCCGTTCACTTCTTCTCCAATAGTTGAGAAAAACCAACATAGCGACAACTGATCTATTCTATGCCATGCTTTGTGATCTGGGTTTTTAGTGGCTTGATCCATGTCTATAGTGATGAAGTAAGGAGGAGGTGCTGTGGTGATGAAACTTTCAAGTTTAAGAGTTCTTATGGCTGAAAGTATTTGTGCTCTCCAGTTGATAAAGTTCTGCCTATCAACCTTAATAGGAAGATTAAAGTTTAGGATTTTTGCTAAGACATGGAAATCAAGAAAAGGGGTGGAAGATTGTGAAGCTTTTTGGCTAGTGGCTAATAAACCAGAGTTGGGATCTATTGACATTGGTCACAAATGAAGCTATGATATTATGAAAGCAATAATTGTCTTATTTCATCTCTATAAATGTTTATTTATACACTTGGTATGTGAATCATTCAATCATAACAGGAATAAATCAAACGATTGTGGGGTATTTTGTTGAAACAAAACGTAAAACAACTCATATTAGCTGGCAATGGAATTTCCCTTTATACCCTTTGTGCTTTCTCTTCTTACAAAGATGACTTAAAATTGGCTTGAATGACTTAAAATTGGCTTGAATTTCGACGAACTTAATTCATGTAGTTTGAATTCAAACTGAATTGAATTTCAGATGATTCAAAACTCTCTAAAACTGAAACTATCTAAGAGTCTGAACCTGTCCGATCTTCAAACATTTTACATCGAAGAGCATATTAAAAGTGGATCGAAATAAAATATTGTGCAACTTGATAATCCTCTACCATTACGAATGCTTATTTTTTTCATCTTTCAAATACTTAGGTGATGACTTTTGGATGAAAAACAAACTGTGAGTTAAAAGTTTTCACTCACAAGATGCAAATTGCTTTTGCACGCATTTACTAACTTTTTGCATGAATATGTCAGTCCTTTTGGTGAGGTTATTAAACCAATTTCATAACGACAAGCAGAAGAAGAGGGGCTAGGCATTAAAACAGTCGGTGACAATAACGAAGAAGAAAAAAGAAGTGGAATTAGATCAGACTGGCAACTAGGCCTATAGGTAACGGAAATAGATACTTTTTATATTTATGGTCCAATTATTCAAGTTGATCTCATTCACTTCAAATAAAACTGAGCCAAGTTAAATTGTCAAAGCGGCAAATGACTAGGAAATCTTTGTTTCATGGAGTTTTTGGTTGTTGGCCAGATCTTACGATTGGAAAGTAGAACACTGCCATCCAGGCTTGAAGTGGTGTGAGATCAGTCACTCTCAAAGCAACTTCGAGGAATGAGAATCAATTTGATTGTGTATCAATTTACATTATAGGCACAGTCTTGATCCTTATTGACTATGTACTTCAAGCATACCTGCTAATTTTATCTCGAAATAAGGCAATTCCATCAGATTGACTCCGTATAAGAGGAAGCTATCCATTCTACAGATTTCAAACAAGGGCCTAAGCAGGAGATTGCTGTAACATACAGATTTTTAACCCGATTACGTAAAAGAATTATGAGAAACAGTGCCTACCAGATTTTGTTGCTTGAAGAATTAAATGGAGTTGTAGTTAACAACTAGCCGGACAGTCTGTCACCACCAAATCCAGACTCGAGGTACCTTGCTTGGTTGAGATGACTAACATCACCCCAAGACTTAACAGTCCACTCATCCTCGCCAGATACATGAAATATGTTGATAGATGTGTTTAATACCTTTCCTCCAAATATTCGATTAGGGGAAGCCCGGTTGTAAAGTGCTCTGATGGCACCCCCGTGAGAGACCACGACCACGCATTGCCCTGCACCAAAAGGAGCAATGACGTATGAATTCAATCCCCAAGTAAAGAAAGAACACGACTTCAGAAAATTTTAGACCATTTAAATGATAACAGGGTAGATTTCCAATCATACAGAATTTTCCCACGGACATCATCACATTGATACAAATTACAAGGTATTTCAAGCTATGTGGATGGAAAAGTACGTATCTAGCAATCGCTTAAGTTTGAAAAAAAAAGAGTAGAAAATAAGAGATGCCAACTACCAATGAATTAAAGTTTTACAAAGTTAATAGGATATAAGACGTTATCAACAGCCGTACCTATATGCTTCTTGGCAATTCTCTGCAATGATGACGTGCAGCGCTGATAAAGTTGATCAAGACTTTCTCCACCACCCTGTACATGTGGTGAATAGAGATGAGCAATAATCTTAACTAGAACAA
This sequence comes from Erythroxylum roigii, assembly GCA_027576455.1. Lineage (NCBI taxonomy): Eukaryota > Viridiplantae > Streptophyta > Magnoliopsida > Malpighiales > Erythroxylaceae > Erythroxylum > Erythroxylum roigii. Next base: position 22,233,220 of record JANZXV010000210.1, on the reverse strand, counting down.
GTCATTGACATCATTTTCCTACATCTTTTGCATGTCTAACTCTTTATTTTGTGCATGAAGTTTTTACGTACTGATTATTTTAGTGATAACCTGATCAACAATCCCCTATTTCTTGTGCATATCACACGGCAGGTAATAGGTTGTTTTCACTATATGATTAAAGAATGCTAACAACCTCCAAAATTTATACTTATGCTCTACAAACTCATTAGCTTACAGAGCAAGACCTCCACCTCTCATACAACTGCCGTCATTCAGCTCTTCATCTTACCTACTGTTTAGGAGGCCAAGTTCCACTTTATGGACGTAATTAACAGCCCTTTTGAACAAGGTTCACCAGAACTACGCTGTTGTGCAAAATAGCCACAATAGGTACAACTGAGTTGAGGATTACTTACTGGGATTTCTTGACTGGTGTTGTGGGATTTAAAGGCTTGGTAAGCCTTAGTTCTAACTGTGGCAGCTTCACGTATTGTAAGGCCTTGAATATCCCCTAAATTTCTTTCTCGAAGATCTGGATCCTTGAATACCTGAAATCAAATTCGAATCAAGTAAAAACATTAAAATAAATAACAGATGCCACCCAACATCTACCAGGTCCCCTACCAAACTCTGGCTTCATGAAAATCAAATGATCAAAAGAAATACTTGCATAATGCTAGTGTGATCGTCAAGAATAAAACTTTGTTCTCTGTTTTGTTGACCAACAAAATCAAGCTCATCGTTGCTACATTATGCAGATAAAAACAACTATGACATGATCACAGCATATCCAAACCTCAGATAGACCACATCGATCAGCAATAGTCTCTGCTGTTACAAGAGCTCTCTTCAGATCAGAAGAGTACACAGCAGAAACTTTAAATTCCCTTGATACACGATCACCCACCTAAACAAAATGTAACCCGAATATTTTTATTCTTTTTAAATAAAAGATTGTGACACTAAAAAAGTGGTCATACAGATTCAGGACTCACCAAAGCTGCTTGCTCTTTCCCGACTTCATTCAACTCCACATCCAGATGTCCCTGTCGGGTCGTTTCACAAAGACACAGTGCCGTTTCGCTCTTAAACAAATTACACTTTCGAAACAAAACCAAAAACTTACAGAAAAAATAAAGAATAGAAAACCTGAATTTTTCCAGATGCGTTCCATTCCGTTTCACCGTGACGCACGATGATGATCTCACAGTAAGCCAGCTGTTCGACGCTGAACCAGATTACACCTCACCAGTTATAGTCATCTTACAATTCAGAAAACAAATTCCAAACCAGAACTAGGAATCGGAACCGTACCCGGAGTTAGTCTCGGCCATGAATGTAGGCTCAGTGAGTCTGGTGGCGAGTTAAAATCTTAACGAAGAAGAAGAAACAGAATAAGAAATTGTGGCGCTGTTATTGGAGTGCGCCAGGTGCGCTGTGCCGCCTTTCTGGTGGAATATATGCGTTATTGCGTTCGTAGAGCCGTATAAGGCTTCTTTTCTTTCTAAAGATTTTGGCCCAAACGGACTATTAGATCAAAAAGTATGTTTATCCCGTAATTTTTAATTACAAGAGAACCTCTTAAAATTGATACTCGATAAATTAATAAATCCTCTAAGATAATATTTTTCTCCAATTTCGATTTAGGCCAGTTGAAAATTTGACAAATTTTGATAAGATAATATATTTTTAAAATACCCTTATGTAAATATAGGGTCCTATTAATATCATAAATTAATAATTATATAAACTTACACAAATATAACTAAGATAATTTAGTAAAATATGATTCTAGTATTGTTTGTTTTTTCTTAAAATTTAAGTCTAATTGGAGCTCATCTCTAACTTTTCTTATTGCACCCAAAATTTCTAGTGTTGTGTTCTCAAACTGCACCAAAAAATTGTGAAGAGTTCTATATGTAATAAGTGCTTTCTTACGCGTAGCTGGTTCCAAAGGTACTGTATCGTCTTCGACTTTATCATCAACATTATTTTCAAAGATAGTAGCTACAATTTTTTCTAAGCTCTGGACCTTTGAACATGTATCATTTTCACCCGGATAATCCAATAGTTTATTGACATCCATTTTATTACAATAGTTGAGATCATTAATCATGAGCTCAAGTTCATGAATGTCATTTTCACTAGTGGGTTCATCTAAATTCCTTGAGACTTCATCCCCTGAACGAATTTTGCAGTGTCGAAAACATTTTGCTATTGTCTCTTGCTGAACATTAACTGTCCAAGCTGAGATTGTAAAATTGATAGCATCCAAAACATTAATCTTACCTGGATCAAATTGTCCCAACTCATAGTCTTCTAAAATCTTACGGTAAAATCTCCCACAATAGTGTATCTTGAAAGCTCTTATTATTCCAACATCATAAGGTTGAATTTTTTATGTCAAGTTGGGTGGCAAGAAGAACGACACAACATTATGTAACCCTTCACATCTTAGATGTGCTGGACAATTATTTACCACAAACAAAATTCTTCTACCATGCATTTTTTTATCAAACCAATGGATATATTTATCAAAGAGCGCACTTGTCATCCAAGCTCTTTTGTTGGCACGATAGTGATAATTCAAGCTATTCATGTTGACATTCTTGAAGCAACGTGGCTTTGCATATTTTCCAATAATCCATAAAGGGATTTTTTCAGTCATTCTCATTGCAACAAATAACAACTGTTAGCTTTTCTTTGTCTTGTTTTCTTCCTTCAAGTTGCTTTGTAGCAAAAGAATGATCAGCTTGTAACTTGTAAAACATACCAGTTTCATCCATACTAAGAACATCTTTCATATGGAACTTATCTATTTTTCCTTTATAGACTCCAATTGCTTCTCCATGTTTTGTATATCAACCGAATCACTCTCTCCGAAACGACGAAATGACTTCATACCGTGTCGTAGCTTGAATTTCTCAAGTCAACCTTGAGAAAATTTGTCCTCAGAATCTTGTTGAGGGTATAGAAGTTTCATTATATCTCTTGCCTTCTCCAAAATTATCTCTCCGGTCATATTCACACGATCTTGGTACTGGAGAAACTACTCATAAACAACCTTTTCCATATCTGAAAATTTTGTTAGTTTGTGCCGCTTAATATCCCTTCTTTTTTCTAGGTTGGCCGAAAGATACTCAACCGATCGTTTGAGTATCTTGACTAACTTTCAAATGAAACTTTTCAAGAAGCCACAACTACAAATCTTTTTGAGTGCATGTCAAATGATCTCTCTTGTACTCACATAATTCTTTGCGTATTTAATTCGTCATTGTTGATTTCGTGACACCCTTTAGATGAAGAGTCATTGTTGGGTGTGGTTTCAAAAAATTTTCTATCTTATTTATAAAGTATTTTCTATCTCCTATCATACGTACATATGTACATTGAATGTTTTTAGTAAAAATACAATGAATAATACTTAATTATTAAGAAATAATGAACATTATTTATTAGTTTGCATTAATATTATGTACCAATTAATATGAAACATAAATTTTTCTATGATACAATGCTTTTTGATGTAATCAAAATTTAACTTCAATCAATTACAAAAATATATTTAAATTAATAAATATTAATTTATCGGTTAATTAACATCTCTATAAAATAATAAATATTATGATCCCAACAATATTAATTTATAGAGATTTTACTGTATTTACGTAATTAATAAAGGAATAATAATTTTATATTTTTTATTTAAAAAAATTAGTCAGATAGAGCTGAATCAGGCCAGGCTAAGCTGACTATAGAGCTGATCCGGCCGAGCCGAGCTCATTGCCATACACCAACATAGGACATAAAACTCGGTATTTGCAAAGGCACAAAAGTCTAAAACTTAGAAAACAAAAGTATTATCTTTAAAAAAAAAATTCATGAGAGCAATACACCACGGAAACACGATAAATTGGCAGGAATAATTCAAACATGAAAACCAACGAAGTGAACACTTAATACTCTCAGCAATTCCTGACAGAGGCAAAGAAAAAATGGAGCAGTCTACTGAGAAAAGAAGAGAGAGTTCCATGTCCAAAACAAGAAAATCGTCAGAGGAGTTTCTCGGGGACACAATTCAGTCGAAGATGGTGGAATTGATTATGACGAAAGAAGAACTAAAGAAAGCCAGGAACAGTGCCATGGAATCGTGGCTAGATTCAGCGCCTTTCATTGACGAGCTTGAAAAGTTGCGGTCAGGCCTTTCAAGTGCCAAGAACCGAACATCCATGTCCAATATCGTGATATCAGAACTCGAATCGAAGATGGAGGACAGCAGAAAGGAGCTCAGAACTAAGAAGGAGGAGGAATTGAAGGTTACTAAACTCACTAATGAATTGACTCAAGCTCTGGATCAAGCACGTGAAGACTTACAGACCGTTAAGCGGCTCAGAGACGAAGAACGCGTGGACAGGTCGAGTCTGAAACTTGTCCTCAGGACGAGGAAGCAGACTCTGAAGACGCTGCAATTGACTCTCCGAGCCACACGCCTTGAAGCGGAAGCTTTCGCTGCATCGGCGGCCAACGCAATCCAAATTATCAACATTTCAGAAACTGAAAACGCCATGATTGAGCATTCGCGGGAGGAATATTATGCGTTGAAAAAGAGAGCCAAAGATGAAGAGGCACTTGCAGAGTGGAGGATTAACGTGTCCATGGAACAGAAACTCGCAGCGGAGGCAAGCCGAAATTTGGTTTTGACAAGGTTGAGAGGACTGAACTCCGATGGAAGTTCGATGAGAACCGTAAACGACGAAAAACCAATGGAAGATGAAGGTCATGAACATGCCATTATAGAGGAAGAAAAGAAATTGGACGAAGAGATCATTGAAATAGTTGTTCCCAAAGCTCAAACAAGATCAAATGCTATATCGAATGGTCGGAATACATCTAGGAAAACAAGGTCAAGAAATAATAGCGGGAAGAGGCTTCAGGAAAAGAAGAAGCAAAAGAAGAAGAAAGCTTCCATTTTCGGTCAACTCAAAAGCTTTCTTGTGCGGAGCATCTCAAAGCTGTTTAGATGAGTTCAGATGTGCTATGATAAAGTTTGACGAAGTCAGTTTCCATTATCAATAATGTTCCCGATCCTGGTTTCTGCAATAAATCCAGTTTCTGCTGTGATTTCTGTCCTGGAAATTTGCAAGGCAATTCAATCCTTTGTTTTTATCAAGGAAAACAACCTCAACTCTACTACAAGCTGTTAGACATTTTCCCCATATATTGGACAACAATTAATTGTAATTTTCAGTTTTTCAATAACTTATCAGTTAAGTTATATAATTTGACCTAGATAAAGATAATAAAGTGACCCAATAAATGATCTAAGTTAATGTGTAGAAGTCCAGGAAGAAAATGGTCCCCAATTAGTGTAGACTAGACTTATATCAAGCAAATGATAAGAAAACCCGATTTGAAAGCTCTATATATATAAGGTTAAGATCTCATGAAGCTGCTTAAGTAATTCGTGAACATTCAGATTCTCTGATCCGTCAAGAAGTTCATTCTTAAGAAAGTTGCAAAAGGAAGTTAACAACATTCTGGTGATCAACTTTTGTGAAGATTGTCGAGAAAACAGACTTGTTTCGGCTTCGAAAGCTCATTGAAAGTCATGGAATCGAAATCAGATATTTTTCATGTTTTCATCTTTCATTCTATTTCACGTTTGATCCTGGATATGTAATTGAGGCTCATGTTACGCACTAAACGTGGTATCAAAGCCAGGTCACCTGATCGAATGAAAGAAAACAAACATTTTTTAGGTTTTTCTCCATATGGAACTTGGTGAAAACCGATTCGTTTTTTGTTTTTTTTTTTGTGTATGGTTGGTTGAATACATGTTGAATTTGTTTAACATTGAAAAAACAAGTTTAAACAAACTTCGGAGGTCCAAAAACTGATGCAAAAGTCACCAAAAATCACTTGTTTCTGATGAGGAGAGAGAAAACATCAGGCGTATGTACAACGAACACGTGGACAACTGGGGTGCTGCCACACGTCGCCACCTGAGACACATGCACCAGAGGCAGTAGGCACATGGGTGTGCGTTTGATGTGTGTGGCAGTCCACTGCACGCGCAGCACCCCTTCGAACACGCACATATTGACTGCATCCGATGACGTCATACTGACGTCAGCACTATAGTAGCACTAACGTTAGCAGTACGTAAAAGAAAACTCAAAATTTCAAAATTTCCGTAAAGGTACCTTAGGTTATTTTAGGTCAATTTTCGGGGCGGAAGAATTTGTAAAGTGAGTTTTTAATTTTTCTAGATTTTATTACATGAGTAATAAATTAAAGTTTAACTCTAGAAAAAGGAATTAAGACATTATAAAGCCAATTTAAGTGAATTTTCGTGCAATGAACTTGATATAAGGGAGATATATGAGATTCCTGTGTCTCGGGTAGTCGATTTAGTGTTTGGTGACACACGATGGTCACTCAATGAGATTTTTCAATACAAAAGTCTCAAATAAAATTTTCGGAGAATGTCTTCAGCACTAGTATGTGATAATTAGAATGTTAATATGTTTTTGCATTTATTGATGGAATATTATCACATACTATATGCCCATAAAGAATGTGAGGATAACATAAAGATGTATCCCATATCTTTGTGGATCTTTTAGAAATTGATGAAAATGTAGTCACCACAGTGCCCTTTCGAGTCAGTATTTTGAATTGTTCCACTTACATGTTATACGATGTCTCTAGTCTCATGTTTGGTTATTCTGCTCATAATGGCCTTACATGAGATTTTGAGATGAGCATAAAGGTATTAGATGGAGGAAAGTTGTTGCTTGAATAATCTATTCGCACATAGGGGATAGTGTCATAAGAGTTAATAGGTATACTCTAATCGCTTTTATGTGAAAGTCTAGTTGCATATATTGTGTATTTAGCCCACATTTATTTCATAATATATATGACCAGATTCTTAGTACATATACTATTTAATGGCTTTGAGTATCGTTATTATCCTACATTTGTGTTAATCTTTCCATTGTTATTTTGCAGTCACCTTTTTGGTCAGCAATCACAATGTCACTATTGAAACCCTGGTTTCAATTTGAAGAAATGGATAGAGGATTTATTGAATGCAATGGAGATGGCTAAAATTGATATAGCTATATGTAAGGATAGGCCATTTTCACTTACATCCAGAAGTTCGAAAGCTCATAAAGCAACCTATGCAACTTGGGATCATTTGAACAGAATGTGTTGTATGACTATTAAGAGATCCATACCTAACCATCTGCTAAGTGGACTTCTAGAGACAGACATAGTGAAGAAGTTTCTTAATAATGTCTCCCAAAGGTACACAGTCTCATCTAATGTTGAGGTAAGTACTTTGATGAAAGAATTATTCTCTATGAGGTGTACTGGTGAAGGGGGAGCGATGGAGTACATATCAAGAATGATCCATCTTCATAATAGATTGAAGATGTTGAAAATTCCTCTTCCTAATGTCTTCGTAGTTCACTAGACTCTGAACATAGTCCCTCCATAGTTTAGTAATCTGGTGACGACATATTACTCGCTGGATGAGGAATGAGACTTCATGTAGCACCCCACTCTCATAGTGCATATCCTCAAACATACCGACGATATTCAAGAACATACTCTATAAGAGTAGTGCACTAGAACGATCAAACAATTGAACTCTTTACAAAATTTTCAAAAATTACACGCATATTTCAAAAAACCGTTAATCAAATTGGGCCCTTTTTTTTATAAACTTCATAATCACAATCATTATTACACTCATTGATCAATCTCATTTACAAACAATTCCAATTTGGAAATTCATTACAAAACAGAATTAATCAGATATACGTACAATAATTGCATAATACATTTTTAATACACAAATAACAGAAAAATCTATGCAGACACTAATTGATCCTA
>JANZXV010000210.1:22182117-22196409 GCA_027576455.1 Erythroxylum roigii | reverse complement strand
AAAATATATTAAAATAAATATTAACTTATAAGTATAGTTTAATTGTTTTAATTATTTATTTTAACAAAATATTGCATAAGGGATTAAAATAAAATTTATGTATAAAATAATTGATCTTTAAATTTTATATAATATGTAATAATTTAACAATCAAATAATTTTTATTTTTATCTAAAAATAAAAACTCGAATAAAAATTAAAAAATAAAAAACATAACAAAAAATAGAAGCGAAATTAAAGTGTCAGTAAAATATAGAGCCATCATAAAACTCGGAAGCAGAAAATGCTAAATAAACTAAAGCATGATCATTATTGCATATAAATGAGTAAAGAACACATCTTACCTAAAACGCATTGTTTCAAGGTTCAACAAATTAGTATTCCCCATTGTATGTAAGAAATGACCAAGTCTAGAGTGAAGCACCTGGGAAAGTAGGAACAAAGCACCTGTTTTTGTTATTTTTGAAGCATTTACTCGGGTTTACATGTTAACAAGAATGGATGAACGGAACCCAAAAACAAAAATATGTAGAGAGTTGTTGACTTGGCATGATGGTTAGTGCCTACATTCACTGTTCTAGTGACGTTTCAACAAAAAGGCTAACGTGTAAAATTTATTGACCTAAAACCCAAAATAAAAGGCAAAATGTGTGAAAACTTGGCATTTAAGGCATAGTAGTTATAGAATTAGCAGCTTTTATCAATATTCAGGAAATTACAAGTGCTTGGTATTGTTTTGGAGTCAATTCGTGCTAAGACTAAGAAAAAGGCCAAATCTTGAAGTGGGCCCCCATATCTTCTCTGTAGAAATGATAAGTGTTTCCTGAAACCGACATCCTTGACATTGGTTTGAAGGTGTCACTGCGCAGCACAGACCTTGTAGATGGGGGAAGAATTCATCTTTTTGAATGGATAATTCCAACCAAGTTCCTTACGTTCAAGGCGACTTCAATTGATTTTTTGAACTTTTGGCTCGCCTTTGTCTAGTTCCCGCAATTGTTACGCCGCTATATGCTGTATCTGATGTCAAGAAGTGTTCAATTTTACATTCGACCGTTCAAAATTAATTTTTGTAAATCAACTTCATAGAATTCATAAATATGCATTAGGCTATAGGTAGCAAAAACATACAAGAAGAGGACAGAACTTAAGCTGATGTAGAACTAAACTTAAAACATGATACTTGCGAAAATATCACAGAATTTCTAAGGCACTTGCGAGGTTAAAGAAACACAAGTCCAATCATCAATTCCTTCCTATTACCGTCAAATTCTTTATTGTTATGATCCTATATGTCTCAGTCATCCAAGTTCCCCATGTATATTTGTATATGCAAAATTCATGGGCAACAGGATCAGATGATTTCTGTCTGTGTAACAGTCTCTGCTGCCTTGTAAATCCTGCTATTTCCAACTATGGCTCTCTGATTTCTCATCATCTTCAGATCTCATACTGTCAGCTCCAGTACTAGAGGTGTATTTAGCAGACCCAGTTCCATGAAGTGGTCCTTGTGGAGAATTCGATTCTGAAGTGCTTGGTTTTGAACGGGCCGTAGCCATCCACAATCCATTCGATGCAGCTGTTGGAAGACCTGGATGCTTGCGGATATGAAGCCTGTATTTCTGGTTACATATAAGAATTTTGGTTAACTCTCCATAAGCGTGATGCTTGGAAACATGGCTTGGTTAGTTGATGAAGAACTTACTTGTAAATGGCTTTTAACCTCATCATTGGTGAGGCCATCCACCCGCATAAGCTCCCTGATCTGTTTAGGTGTAGCCACTGTAAAACAGAATAAACACAATATGGCCCCTTAAGAGTTCGCCAGGAATCCGAATCATTCAAGCACGTTTAACTTGTCAGAAAAGCACACAAAAGCAAAGCTTTTAACCAACAATTCCACATCTTCTACGCAGGTTGCAGATTCCCAAGTGTCATCCAAACATATTTATGCTCTAGGAATAATAAAGAAACTTGTGAAAACTTTACTTTTCAGGGCCTTAATCACTAACCTTTAGGTCCTCCGAGTCGTTCAAGGGAATCGATAAATCTACGGTGAAGCTCCGGGGACCAGCACCGCCTCTGCTTCTTGTTACCCTGATGTTGCTGAATTATGCTTTGGATTCTCTGTTTGTTGGCATTGCCTTTTGATATCCAGTTGCAGGAACCAAGTTCAGATACTGGAGTCATTAGAGAAAGTCCAGTAACCTGTGAAACAACTTCTTTCTCTTCTTTCTTACCAGTTTCTTCCAATTCAGGAACAAGCACGAACGACCCTGCACTGTTTCTGTAGTTACAAAGCTGAATTGGGTTCTCGCAAGTGGACTGATTATCCTCCTCCTCGCTCCTCTGTCAACAAAATGAACAAAACCCAAAAAGTCCAATCTTGAAAATCCCAAGAAAACTTTGGCTATTGTATAATTTTGTACGAATTGAATATTTACCTGTTTTAATTCAGACTTCTCGTCTTTTTTCTGACAATCAGGGCTAATGTCGTTGCTGTTCCAAAGCTGAACAGAACTCATCCACATCCTCTTGTCACTTGTATCATCCTCTAATTTCACTTTCTCATCTTCATCACAATTCCTTTCCAGACTCGGTGGCTTCATATCCTTAGCTCTATCATTTGATTCCTCGCACTGCATTGCCTCCTCCTTCAATCTCACAATAGCTACAAAAACCAAAAGGAAGATCAAAAACCCTTCTTTAGAAACTAAAAAAAAATCAGACAAACAAGACAGAAACGCGATACAAACCATCGTTCAAAAGAAGCACGCTAAGAGGGAGTTCACGTTTAAAAGCATCGATCTTTCTCATCTCTTCCTCTAATCTCTTCACGTAATCTGCAAGCTTTGACAACTTGTGGGTACCATCTTCAATCCTCGAAGCCTCCCAGATAAACTCGTTGATTGTTTTAGGCGTATATGACAAGCTCAAACCCAAGCTCAGCTCCATTTCCAGTAAAATCCTTTGACAGCAACTAGCTTTCCCTGGTCTGTAACATTGGTCAAATAAACACGGCAATGAACAGACAAGGAAGAGAGAGATATGTGTATATAAAGAGGAGAGTCAAAAATCCCAGATTCAGGACGCGAAGATTCGGTTAATCACATACGAGTCGTCGCATTTTTGAGTCCACTCAGTAGAGAGCGGTGACTCGATAAGGGATTGTTTTTACTTTCTATGAAAGACCCTTCAGATTTCTTAACATTTTCGTTATCATAATTGGTGATAAAATCAAGAGGAAAATTTTCACAAGGCTTTTCTTTCGTTCCTCACAAGATTCTTTGGTAGGTAAGTAAAAGTCTCATTTCAATTCAATTCGGAAACTAGTTATGTTTCTTAGGCAGCATATGTTCTTCTTGAACTTCTTATAGATAAATAAAAATCGTATATCAAAATATATCCCTGTTTTATCTGATTTTTAAATTATATTTAAAATAATAAAAAAGCAAATCGTTATCCCATTATCAAACCACTAAGCACGATGGTGGATATGGTACTGCTAGTCAACAAGGAAAATGAAGCAACAAGGTATGCTGCTCATGTGAAAGATTCTTTGGGCAAAGCACCTTTACTTGACTGTTTGTCAAGAAAAACTAATGGCAGTGGGACCCTTTCCGCAATCTCCAAAACTAGAAATTTAGAATCTGCTTCTTACACATAGAGATAAAGAAGAAGAAATAATTAAATAAACCAACACATAAGGGTTGTCATATCAAGCCAAAGAATCACCACGTGGCAAGAACCCTTTTAATGAGCGGTGAGATTCTTCTGTACAATGGCTCGTCCCGTACATTTCAAGTAACGGAGGGAATAGTTTCTTCGCGACCATAAAATCCAACCAAAATTAGTACACAAAATATTGCATGGGCTCATTGATTCCTATTCTCAGGATTCTCTTTGTCTAGAGACTGACACGTGATGCCCAAAAACAAAAACTTCGAGTTTTTGGGCATGTGAGATATTAAAATAGCCACTATTTCGAGATAAAGATTCCTTTTTCCGTCCTTTAATTTGTTCGGTGGGCTTTTTCATAATTTAACTTATTTTAAAAGTTGTTTTATTAATAAAACATTACTTTTATAAAATTAAAAAACAATATAATGTTATAAATGATTCTTTTAAATAATATTTTAAAAACTGAACCGGAAGTTAAACCAATAAGATAAAAGATTTAAGGTTTAAAAGTTTCAACTGGTATTAAACCGTCATAAAATCGGAATGAAATTAAAGAATTTGAAATATGATTAAAAAAATATCCTTACCTAGGAGAATTTAAAGTTTAATTGAAAAAAATATTGTTAAACAAAAATAATTGATTTATTTTAGTTTATCATAACTTATTAATTTACAAAAATTGTCATTAATTAGTAAATTATTGGTTTTAAAAAAAGAATTATTAAAGTAATTAAAATTTAAAAACCGAGTTAACAAGTTAGACGATTTAAATTTTTTACAGTTAAACTTACCAAATTGGTTAGGTTTTTTATTCATTGCTTTTGAGTGACTCGTGTTAAAAGACAGTTAAAAGATTTAACATAGCTCATTTATGCAGAAACAATTCTTAATAATCTTCTTTTCCCAATTTGTTTCTTTCTTTGAACTTTTCTTACTCACTTTCTTTTGTGATGTATTTTGTGAGAAGACAAAATTTATTATTATCTTAGGTAGAGACAAAACCCTAATCTCCTTAATAAACTGACAACTATCAATTAGTTTAACCCCATTATAATAGGCCAAAGGCTCAATGACACAATTATGAAATTTTAGAAACCCTAAAATATGCTTACATGAAGTATCAGAGCATGGTTATAAGAAAATTATAGATATCTTTTAATGTAGATATCTATTAAGAGAACTTTATGAATCCTAATATGAAATTTTAGAAAACCCTAATTTTCGTTTTTTATGGATTTGATGATTTTGAAGAATAATTTCATATTTGTATGGAATTTAAAAAGAATGAAAAATTGTTAGGATTAAAGTCTCAGCGTTGGTGATGTGGCCAACGCCATGAGCTAGGCATTCAACTAGCGTTAGCCACTAGGAAATTCCAGTATCTCAGCGCTGAAGAAAGTTGTCAGGCATTGGAAAATTCCAACATCCTTGGCAATTTAATTTTTCTTAACTCAAAATATTATGTTTTAAATTTCAATTACTCATAATTTGATGCTAATTAATTGTAAATTTATGGATAAATTGAAACTCATTGCTATAGAATATTTTTAAATCACCCAAATGTGTTTTGTTTATTTTTTTAGTTAATGAGAATGAATGTAGGTAATGCATATACAAAATTATTCTGTTTAGATATCCAAGGATATAAATATTTCTAATTGATGTATGTGTTATTATTGAATTACGTACATATTATCATCATTATATGTTGAATGGTATATTAATGGATTATTCAAAGCTAAACATTAGTATACAATTTACGAAAATCATTGTGTGTTGTATTACATTGTGCGTTAATGGATTGCCTAAAGGTGAACATTGATATGTAATTTTTTTTGAATCTATGTAGTATGATGTTATATGACTCAAGGCATTGATTTTAAGTTTCAATTTGAAGTTGTTGTTATTGCCATGCATCCGAATCTCACATCCGTTACGATGTTTAATGGATTGAACTTCTCTAAATGGAGTGAACAAATCTAATTCTATTTTAGAATTTTGGACTTATGCTCTAAATGTTTTGAGCTTTGATGAGAAGAAAATTAGTTTTAACAATTGGAAAAGATCAAACAGATTGAACTTGTTGTATATAAAGATCACAATTGTTGGCAATATTAAGTCTGCTCTTCTCAAAATTGAAAAGTGCTAAAGAATTACTTAAATTTATGGAAGAGCACTTCCACACTATTGACAAGTCTCTTGCTGAGACTCTTATAGGTACATTGACCGCCATGAAGTTTGATGGATCATGTACTGTGCATGGACATGTCATTGAAATAACAAACATTGCAGTAAGACTTAAGTCCTTGGGAATAGAAGTGGATGAAAGCTTCCCTGTGCAATTCATCTTGAACTCGTTACTGTCTGAGAATGCTCCTTTCCAAAAGAACTATAATACTATAAAGGACAAATGGAATGTACATAAGTTGCACAATATGTTGGCTTAGGAAGAGATTGGACTCAAGAATCAAGGAAGCCATTTTATTAATTTTGCCAAAAATGAAGGAGCTAGTAAAAAGTTGGAAAGAAGCGTGAGAAGAAAGTGAAGCAACCCATGAATGTTAGTGGGGAATTCTCGCATATTTGTAAGAAGGAATATGATGAACTCATATGTTATTTCTGTAAAAAGGTTGGGCATTTCATTCTAAACAAAATATATGATTTGAGAAGAAAGGTAAGCCTAATGCTTATGTATGTTTTGAAACAAACTTTGTAGAAGTCCTTTTAATACTTGATGGATTAATTTTGGTTGTACTACTTATGTTTCTAATATCTTGCAGGAATTCCTTATAACTCAAACTACAAGATCAAATAAAAGATTTGTCTATATAGGAAACAAAATGAGAGTTTCATTAAAAGTTGTAGGGACTTATCGCTTAATCTTAGATACTGGATATCATTTGGACTTATGTGAAACTTTTTATGTACCTACTATATCTAGGAATTTAGTTTCTTTATCCAAACTTGATAGATCTGGATACTTATTTAAATTTGGTAGTGGTAGTTTCTGTTTGTACAGCATAACCATATGATTAGTAGTTGTGTACTATATGATGGTTTACATAAATTAAACCTTGGTTTTGTCTATGTTGAAACTTTATTGACTTTGAATCCTAATATTGGTATCAAACGTAATTTGATTAATAAAAGATCTACTTATTTATGGTATAAGCGTTTAGGTTACGTTTCTAAGGAACGACTTCAAAGTTTAGTAAAAAAGGGAATACTTCTTGAATTGGATTTCATTGATCTTAACATATGTGTGGATTATATTAAAGGCAAACAAACAAAACACACATTAAAGAAAGGAGCCATAAGAAGCACTCAGTTTCTTAAAATAATTAACACTGATATGTTTAGACCATTTGATGTTCCTACTTTCAATAAAGAAAAATATTTTATAAATAGATGATTATTCACGTTATGGATATATCTATTTGCTAAATGGTAAATCTCAAGTTGTAAACACCTTGGAGATTTATATTAATGAGGTTGAAAGACAATTAAACAGAAAGGTGAAAATAGTCATGTCTGATAAAGGTGGTGAATATTATGATAAACATGATGAAAGTGCTCATTATCCTGATCCTTTTGCCAAATTCCTTGAAAGACATGATATTTGTGTGTAATACACAATGTCAGGCACACCACAACAAATGGTGTGGTAGAAAAGAATAATAGAACTTTGTTAGATATGATTAAGCGTATGATGTGTAATTCATCTTTACCCGCTTCTTTCTGGACATATGTACTAAAAACTCTTATTGATTTGTTGAATAGAGTCCCTAATAAGACAGTTCCAGATACTCCTTTTGAACTGTGGACTACTAGGAAATTTAGTTTAAGACACCTACATATTTGGAGTTGTTAGGTAGAAATTAGGCATTATAATCCATATAAAAAGAAACTGGATGCAAGAATAATCAGTGGCAATTATATTGGTTATCTTGATAAGTCTAAACAGCATATATTTTATTATCCTAACCATACTACAATAGTGGAAACTAAGAATGTCAAGTTCATTACTTATGGTGAAACTAGTGGGAGTGAAACATCATGTAAAGTGGACATTCAAAAAATAGGACAACAAGTCACTAAGGCTGTGTAAGTCTCTATGGCTTGTACACTTACTCAAGTTATTGTTCTACAAATTATTGAACTACCTAAAAATCATGATGAACAACAAATTTATGAATCAACTATTCATAACGAAATTGAACATGAAGTGAATTAACATGCAATAAAAGAACCACAACAAATAGCATTAAGAAGGTCTCAAAAAGAAAGAAGACCAACTATTTCTGATGACTATGTAGTATGTTTACCTGAGTCAGAAAATGTCTTAGGAATTGAGAATGACTCAGTAACCTTTTCATAAGTTATAAATAGTAAAAAATCTGATCAATTGTTAGATGTCATGAAAGATGAGTTCAAATCTATGGAACAAAATGATGTTTGGGACCTTGTAGAATTGCCAGAAGGCTATAAGAGAATTGATTATAAGTGGGTCTTTAAGATCAAACGTGATTCTCTTGGTAACCTAGAACATTACAAGGCTACACTAGTTCCTAAAGATTTTCTTAAAAAAGATGGCATTAATTGTAAGGAGATTTTTTCACCGATCTCTAAGAAGACTTTCCTCAAAATTATTATGGCTTTTGTGGCTCATCATGACCTAGAATTGTATCAAATGGATGTAAAAACTATCTTTTTAAATGAGGATTTAGAGGAAAAAGTCTATATGGATCAACCTATATGGTTCATAAAGGTTGGAAAGGAACACATGGTCTGAAGAATTTAATATATGGACTTAAACAAGCTTCCCGGCAATGGGATTTTAAGTTCAATTATAATATTATTTCTTTTGGGTTTAAAGAAAACAACATTGATCGGTGTATATATCTAATGTTTAGAGGAAGTAAGTTTATTTTTCTGGTTTTTTTGTTGATAATATCTTGCTTGTAGCTAATGATTTTGGTAATTTAAGTAGGACTAGAAATTTTTCTCTAGTAATTTTGAAATAAAAAATATAAGTAACACAACATTTGTAATATGAATAGAAATTTTCCATGATAGATCACAAAGATTGTTAGGTTTGTCTCAAAAAGCATATGCCAATAAAGTGTTAAAGAGATTCAAGTTTTCACTATTCCTAATTCAAAGAAGGAACAAGTTTAGCCTTATGCAATATCCGAAAAGTGACTTAGAATGAAAACAAATAGAATCAATTTCATAAGCATTTGTAGCTGAGAGCCTATTGTATGCTCAAACATGTACGAGACTATAAAAAAGTTTTACAGTGGAGATATTAGGTAGATACTAGAGTTATCTTGATATAGATTATTGGAAAGTTGCAAAGAAATTTATGAGATATTTGTAGGGAACTAAAGAACACGTACTTACTTTCAGGAGGTCTGATTATGTTGAGGTGGTTTGATACTCATATTTGGACTTTGCTAGCTGTGTAGATATAAGAAAATCTACTTTTGGCTACGTTTATCTATTAGTTGGAGGATCCATCTCATGGAAGAGTGCAAAGCATTATGTAATTATTACATCCACTATGGAGGCTAAGTTTATGGCATGTTTTGAGGCCATGATTCAAGCTAAATAGTTACTGAACTTTATTTTAAAGCTTGAGCTTGTTGACAATATAGCTAGGCTGTTAAAAATTTATTGTGATAATTTTACTGTGTTTTCTTCTCTAAGAATGATATGTATTCCAAAGGTGTTAAACATACAGAACTGAAATACTTTACGGTACCCTTTGATGAAGGAGTTACTGCCTAAAATATTTTCTGGTCATGTAAAGAATATGGACATTACGTGTGCTAATGACTATTAGACATACTATTTTATCAACTCTTATTATATATTGGACACTCTTTGTGCATTAATGAATGCATTCTTTCTAAAGTTTCTATTATCCTCTTTATGAATTTTATTGCAATGTATGATACTGAAAACAAAACTGAATGATAAATCCCTTTATTTACTTCCCATTTATAATGATGATTAAGTAGTAGGGCTAGTATAGTGGGACATGAAGGGAGTATGTTGAATTTATAATGTATGAACTTTATGACTTCTATTAGTCTTATACTTAATTATGATTACTAATGATACCTGTGTATGTGAATAATAACTATTGTATATTATGATTTCTTAAATATTAGTTCAATAAATTGCATAAAGTCACATGAGTTAAGTAGGAGAATGTTAGAAATAATTCATTTAATTGACTAATTTCATAAATGAGTCTTTGGGCTTTTGGCCAATTATGATGGGATTAGGATTCTGCTTTTGCTTAAGAAAATGATAAGTTTTGTCTTCTCATAAGAGACTATTACAAAAGAAAGTGAGTAAAAATAGTTTAACGAAAGAGACAGATTAAGAAAAACAGATTATTAAAATTTGTTTCTGCGTAATTGAACTTTGGAAAAAAGTTGATATTCAAAAACTATGATTTGTATAAAATAAAATTATGGTCATAATTGAATATTTGTGAGTTCGGTAAATTTTTAAATCCTGTTATGCTTATGAAAATTATGTTTACATATAAGATATTTTAATTGTCATATCTAAAGAAAAAGAACAGCCTAGTAGATACCTGTTTTTTCAATGTACAAAAGGACAATCATTTTGAACCACCACATTTGTCTTGATTTCGCATAATTTTGCTTCGCTGGGTCTGGTCCTCACTTTTATGTACGATTGTTAATCCTCATGTAAATGCTTGGGGGTTCCAGGTTACTGTTATCCTGTCGGTATCTGCAACTATTGTCAGGTTTTGGGGTTCAGGTTAATTTGTCTGGAACATGGCATAAATTCTGGAATAAATTCAGGCTGCTTCGACCATGAGTTTAATTGGGATTGGATGATATGAATAAAGGGAGGCATTTTGCTTACTTTTTGAATGCCTTTTTCTGTAATGACAATGTTTGGTTAGATAGAAAGGCTCTTCAATTTCTCCTCAGCCGTTCAATTCTTAAAAAGCCTTGAGAGGGATAATGAGGAATACTTATCCAAAATATTTTTCAGTTCATCCAAGGGCTGTTTTATTGTAGCCATCGGTGGAAACCATGTCGGAGCGTCAAAAAGGTCAGTTTCCGTTGCCGGGAATCGAACCCGGGTCTCCTGGGTGAAAGCCAGATATCCTAACCGCTGGACGACAACGGATTAGTTGTCAAGTACATCTCCTTTTTGTCTAAATAATCAATTAAACAGATAAGTTTAGTTTGTAGTTATAATTCTCACGTAGGCGGTGGGTGGGGCTGAAATATCTTGTGTTTGGTGCATTGTCCGCATTCATAACATAGATAAGGTGGGTCCCAATGATGTTTTTTTGCACTTTTTCAGTCACGACAAACTTCATTAATGGCGCTAACGCTGCAGATGAAGAGCCGTTAGTCGGAGCTATGTATCTGACTCAACTCACGGCGCATTTGAAATGAGTTTGATATGTTACAACTTTCACAATCCTTTCTGAGCTTTGATTCATAAATTACGTAAACATTCAATTAGTTTTTTTTTATCACCATCACATACAGAGATTCAAACTTGATTAGAGATTGTAAGGATTACAGAATGAGTGTTTAAATGACACAACAAAGTATAAAAGTTCCAAAACGAACCAGAGCTTATATAATAGCACGTTATATGCTGTGTTGCTAGCAATTCCTAGCAGCCCGATGCTGCCTGAGCACGGGGATCCAGCTTCAATTTAGCTGATGAAGAGAGGGTTCCCTGGAAAGTTCTAGAGCATGAACTCTACCCCAAAGATCCATTCACATGGCTGCAAGTCTCCTGAATGCAAATTGTGGATCAACTTGTGCCCTGTAACTGGCACAGGCCCAATACTTCCTTGATGTGGGCAACATGGACTTGAATTTGATTTTCAGACTTGGGATTTGTGCACTGTAGACTTGAGATTTGAAGTTTTTAATTTTTTAATTTAAAATTATTTGATGTAATTTGAAAATAATAAAATGACCTCGTTTTATTTATAGTTATTTAAATTTCAGGTTAACTAAGTCCGACTCAATTTCAACTTAAACTTCAGTTAAATTTTAATTTTGAATCATATTGAATTAAACTTGATAAAAAATGTGAAGCCTCAATCATTGTATCTTGATGCACCTTTATGATATAATCATAAATACATATGCTTGATGTGGAATAAATATGTCATTTATATACTTTTTTGAGCATTTTTAGTATTTAGATTTTTCAATTTAGTCATTCAGATTTAATAACATATAGTCTAAGAACTTCTTTGAGACGGTAGACATGAGTCGGCCTTTAGGCTTTATGTTATTTTCAGTTAGGTTATACCAAAATGAGATTGTGGCCTCAAAGGAAAGCTCGCGCAAAGAAAATTTCGGCTATCAAACCAGTACAAATTCCAATTCGTTCTTCCTTGTCCTGCCCATTCTCTTCTCGTAAACCATTATCCTATCCTCCTAAATACCGAGCCGTTATTGGAATTCTTCAATATGAGCTTTCTCGCATGTCAAGATTTTGGAAGTTCAGTGAATACAATCGATAGAGATGAGTTCTTCCTACCATTGTTGTACGTACTGTGTTAATAATATGTCTGTTGATGAACTCAAAAAGAGGTTGGCTTCTAGAGATTATGGCAACGATGTGCAATGGCCGGGTAACTATATTTATACTAATTTCCTTTTTTCAAAAAAAAAAAGGCCGGGTAAGACTTTTCTTGGGACCGCAAGATGGCTGATTTTGTTTAGCTTCCAGTGTTGTGCAATACTTGTCTGGTCCACTATTCGTACTACTCATCAAAATCTTATTGGAAGATTATTGGTGATTTTGTTGTTCAGAGATAGGAACGTGTGCTCTAGTGATAGGAAAATGTGGTTTCCGACCACAATTTCATTTATAATTAGCTTTCTCCGGAATAGAGGAAGAAATATAGAACTGTGTTATTTACCAAAAAAAAATATAGAACTCTTTGTTTTATTTATAGCAGTTTCTCTTTCTTTTTTTTTTTTGGGCAAGTCGGGAAAGAACCAATGTTATAATACTAAAAATTTAAAAGTGGAAGAAGAAATTATTAGTCATAACACAAATTTTAATTATGAACTCAAGATCAACTATAAACTTATACTATTAATTTGAACTTATAACGCGGAAAATACATGTTTAAACGATGAAAAAGTTCCTTAACGTATGAATAAGCTTTAAAAACTTTCGATCAACTTTTATAAAAATTGTATATCTTTATATTATTAACTTCTTTCTGCATCTTTCTTAATTTATGGACATCTTAACAAGTTAGAAAAACTAAATGTTCATGAACTTACTTAAATAGGCAGTAGGAGACCTTAGAAGTTATTTATAGTAACTTTTTTAGGCTTCTTCATTATAAGCCTAATAAATAATCAGCAAACATTGATTAGGGCGTATTTTCTCACTGAACTTCAACCCATTTAATTAGAGTTGGAGAGTTATGAGTCCATGCATCACATACATGGTAAGGCAATAGAAGTGTCAGAATCAAAATTCCAACCCCACGACATCCCCAGAAAATTTAGAATCCATGTGTATATATAAACATATTATAAAAACATGAAATTACATCATATGTACCTTGCAAATACTCCTCCTTTCTTGAATCTTCACCTTTTTTGGGTTGTAGCAAACACCAAACACCTTCTTTGGCCTCTAGAGAGCACGCAAAGATGAAGAAAAATCAGTGTGTAAGGGTGGTTAGAGCACCAAAGAAGATGAGTTCTAGTAGATGCTCAAGTGAGAGTTAGATCAAGATCAAGTTACATGCAATTAATCTCATGCAACAATTGCTTAAAATTGCATGGGTCTCTGAAAATACATGAAGTTGAGTTAGATGCTGAAGACAAGCCCAGACAGGACAAGTCGATAGCACTGAAGGCCGGACAGAAAAATCACAAGACTCAAAAGAAGAGGAATTCATCGTCAAAAGCACTAAAGATTGAAGAAGTTAAGGATGATGATTCCAGCGAATCAAATTAAGAGTCAAGTGAAGAAGATGACGAGTTATCTTTCATCTCAAGAAAGATTAGACGAATGTGGAAGAAAAAGGCCAAAGGAAATCCATCATTCAAGAAGAATAACAAAGATGATGGGAAGATCGAGAAGACATCTGCCATATGCTTTAAGTGCAACAAGCCAGGACATTACAAGTCCGAATGTCCATTACTAAAGAGAAAGCCCAAGAAGAGTAGAGAAGGCAAGAAAAGCATGATGGCTACCTGGGAAGATTTAGATTCATCCAAATCAGATACTGGCTCAGAGACATCAGAACATGCGAATATATGCCTAGTAGCCGAAGAAGAAAGTGATGAGGAGGTAACCTCAAAATTTAATGATTTACAAGATGCATATTCTGAACTACTAGAAGATTCCCATGCAATTCTGAAACAGTACAAACTGTTGAAGAAAAAGTATATAGAGAGTCTAAAGAATACACAAGAGTTAGAAAGAGAGAACATTTGCTTAAAAAAGCAAGTGGACGAAATTAAGAAAAAGGGAGTTCTAGATAGATCTGAAGAGATCAATCAGCTAAAGCTTAGAATTAACAGTCTTTCAGCTGATCTAGCAACTTTCACTGAG
>JANZXV010000210.1:22095539-22106486 GCA_027576455.1 Erythroxylum roigii | reverse complement strand
AATAGGCACTACAATATTTCAGATCAATCATCACAATTCATCAATTTCATCTAATACATTCTAATTTCCAAGAAAAAAGGTTCGGGGTCCAACTTCAAAGGAACATTAAGAGAGTCGTATTTGATTACTTCATAAATCAGTTTGGTAATAAGGATAGTGTTAAAGCCATTCTTGAAACAACTGTGAGAGGTATAAAATAGATAATTAAGTTAGAGAAGGGAAAACTAATTAAGGAAGTAGAGGATGTGGAAATGCATTTTTCTCGATGCATCCCGACAAGGCACCAGGGCCTGATGTATTCAATAGGAGGTTCTTCAAAAAGAACTGGGATATGTTAAGGGAAGAGGTGACAGGTGCAGGGAAAGAATTCTTCTAAAAGGAAAAAATATCGAAGGAATAGAACAAGAACTGTATAAGCCTTATTCCTAAGCACATCAATGCTAGCAAGGTTGAAGAATTTAGACCCATTACATGTTGCAACATTCTATACAAGATCATTACCAAAGTACTAACAAATCGATTAAAGAATAGCATAAAGAGAACCATGACTCCATTAATTGGGAATAATATCTTTTTGTATCAAGAACTCTTGAAAGGGGACAACACCAAGGCAAAAAAGGGAGATTGTACAATCAAAATTGAGCTAGCTAAGGCCCATGACTCAATTAATTGGAACTTCCTCAAGAACTCACTTAAAGTAGCTAGATATCCTCTGAAGTTTGTGAAGTGGATTGAGGAATCTATCACAACATAAACAATTGCAACTTTGGTGAATGGCGAACCAACTAAGTTGTTCAAAAATAGAAGAGGGTTTAGGTAAAGGGATCTCGTATCCCTTTACCTATTTCTTTTAGGCATAGAGGTATTATCAACCTTAATAGAGGAAAGCACCAAAAACTCCCTAGAGTTTCACTATCACTAAAGTTGTAAGAATATTAAACTAACACATCTTGCTTTTGTAGATGATACTCTTTCATTTTACAGGGCAGACCAATAATTCATAAATACCCTTTTCCAAGTAGTTGAAGATTTCAAGGATGTTTTAGGGCTTAAAATCATCCCTAATAAATGTTGTTTCTACTTTTCAGCTAGTGCTAGAAGTGAAGTAGCAACAAAAGGCATTAAGATAGGCATGAAGCAAGGCTCCTTGCCATTTAAGTACTTAGGAGATTTAATTTAACAGAAGTGGATCAATGCTGCAGACTGTAAGCCATTGTTAGGCAACATCCATAGGAGGATCATTCACTGGTGTAACAAATTCCTAAGCTATGTGGGAAGACTACAACTGGTTTAATCTATATTGAATTACCTTACAAATTACTTGATAAGGCACATTGCACTCCTTAAGAACATTTTGTATGAAATTGAAAAGAAGTTGAGGGAATTGAAATGGAATGAATCAAGCCTCAGCAACAGGAAATTCAAATTAAGTTAGGATTTGATATACCAGCTTAAGCTTCAAGGAGGGTTGGTGGTAAGCTTAGCTAGATTAATAAATAAGATCAACCTACCAAAGAAGCTTTGATGGATATGCAAACAAAAAGAAGAACTTTGGGTAAGGTGCGTACATTGTGTATATTCAAAAGAAAATAATATTTGGAACTTGGGAATTAAACAGAAACATGTCTTGGAACCTTAGATAGATATTGAACATAAGAAAGTGGATACGAGACCTGATTGTTAGCAGAGTTAGGAATAGGAAGTCTACTTCTTTTGGTTTGACAATTGACACCTTATAGGTCCTTTATACCAGGTAGAAGAGTTAAAACACCTCAAATCTACGATTCACCCATATACTAGAGTTGATAAATTCATTAAATACAATGAATAGGAATGATCTTTTCACAACAACAGAAGAGTGGAAGCTATTATGAGGAATATGCCAAATTACCTTGGAGAAAGGATGATGAGGTATTGTGGATTGTAGACAGATTAAAGAAATTTAGCTCCAAAGGATGCAGAATTTACCTATAGGAAGATCTGACCAGAAGGGTGAATTGGAACAGACTTGTATGGGATGTTGACATACTCCCTGTATATGCGTTTATTCTCAAGATGGGGATATCTGGAAAGCTTGTAACAAAAGACAAGATTAAGATTCATATTGAGTCTTATGATTACGAAATCGGCAATTCCTAAATGAAAACTATGGAACATATATTGCTAAACTGCAAGTACACAGTGGAAATATGGAGGAAAATACAAAAAATTGTTGATGTAAACCAGACTACATAAAGCTGGAAAGACTTGATAGAGAGGGAAACAACCTTAAGAGGGGCGAGTGAAGCAGACTAAAAAGCATTGAAGATTAACATAGTAGCAGTGGTGTACTATATATGAAAGGAGAGAAATAGAAGGGTATTTAGATGAGTAATCGAAGAATTAGATAACCCATTTTAGAAGATTTTTCTACATTGCAGGATCACCCTGATAACAACAGGGATTGCAGTGAAGCTCTCCCCAAACATGAGAAGAAGATGGCAATTTGACTAAAACGGGAAAATCAGTTTTTATTTAACATGACAAATATTTAGATATCACAAGTTCAATATGTAAAGCATTGAGTGTTGCTCTTTTGCTAGAGCACCCTTGAAACTTGTTATAGTTGTATTTTACCATAAAGCAATATAGTAAATTAAATTAAAAAAAAGTATACATCATAGTACACATATCTAATGGCATTGGCATATGTATAAAATTTTAATGATAAAGAATTTTAAAGAAAATAAAGTTGTAGTAGTTACTTATTTACACTTAACCAAGATTTTTAAAAAAAGGAAAGAAACATACAAATAGGAAAATACAATTATCAATCTAATAAGGAGTATACAATTGTCCCCTTTAATTTATTCTTATATAAACTTGTCAATAATATGCCACTTTTGACACTTTTTATTTTCTTTTTCAATATTAAGACATTGTTTAATGCTAAAAATATGTTCCTTATTTGTTGGGACAAAACACAAAAATTTTCTAAAATCTTTCTAGTTCAAGTATATTGAGAATAAGTTAAAAAATATCTTATATCAATTCTATAAATTTTAACTCCCAAAATTTATTATGTCTTACCGTATTCTTTGTCTCAAGTGTAAAGAACAACCACTTCTAAGTAATATTAATTAATTCCATATCATTTCTAACTCAAAAAAAATGCCATACATATGTATAGAGAAATGATTAAAATACTATTTAAAAACCATTTGTGTATGCACAACAATTTTCTTCGATCATTTTGAAATCAATTGAAATAATGACTCAATGAAATCAATAACACTATTATTTTGATGATTGTTTCACTCCATAAATTAAATGTTTTAGGTGACAAATTTAACGTTTTCAATCTTTGGATACAAAACTCACTGATTGATTCATATAGATCTTCTCCTCTACTTCTCTATTAATAAAATTTGTCTTCACATTTTAGAACAATTCTAAATTCATATGTTTGATGATAGCCAAAGTAGGCAAAATAAGGCAAATCTCACTATAAGGAAGTATGTCTATACTTTATAGCCTCTCTTTGGATATAAACTTTTGTGATAAAGAGGGCTTTATGTTTTTTAATGGCAAAAAGGTTATTCTAAACCTTAATTTACACTAAAATATATGTCAGGCATAATATTTTATAGTATTAAAAAATAACCTAACTTATATTGAGCTCACACATTTAACACCAAAAATTGGCAGAACCCAAACTCTTGTTAAGATTTTTTCAATTTGAGTTAATATGGACACTTTAATAAGTGTAATGGGATCCACTAATTTCAACTTTTATTTTAAGGGAATGTGAATCAAGTTTGTAAAAATCTTATAAATTGTATTTCCTTAGCGACACTATTTGGCTTGAGTTGTTAAGAAAATCACATTACTTAGAACAACAATCAAATAGAAGGTATTTTTTTAGGAAGCTAGGTAAATCATTAGTGAATAGAATATAGATGAGTGACTTTACAAGCTTCTCGGTAAAATTCAACAAACAATTGACCTTCTAATTATTAGCTTAAGGTTTATTATTAATGATTTTGATGATAACCACATAATATTTCAAAATTCAAATTGAATTTATTTCCTTGTATAATTGACGGTCTTATTCTCAAAAGGAAATAAAATCATAGGATAAATGCTTCCTTTCTTGCAAGAACCTTCTTAATGAACTTAACTTATTTATTTCACAATATCCGGAAGAATCTTGTTATCATTGAACTTAATTCCTTTTATTGTTAACTGGTTAATTCTCAAAAGGAAATAAAATCATAAGAAATATACTTTCTTTTTTGCAGGAATCTTCTTTATGAACTTACCTTATTAAAAATGATTTATTCGAAAAGATTATACTACTGTGGTATATTAGCTCTGTGATTAATGGAAAATTTTTGGCAAAGATGACATTGAAATTATTCAAATTTAAATCCATCCAGTTAACTAAGGATGCAAGTAAAGCAACGACTAGTTGAAGGAAATGTCTACTTAAGGAAGAGCCACTGCTTTTGCAAAAACATATCAGACTCTTGAATTACATCAACAACATTAATAATCCTGAAAGTCATATTCTTATCAAATCTCTTGTGCTTTAGAAAGTGAAATTTCTTTTTGAGATAGATCATTGAAGCTCATATTAAGCAAATTACATTTTCATCTGTTGAGAGATTGTAGAGACTAGCTAAATACTACTAGTTTAGAAGGTTAGAGAACCTTGAAAAATACGTACTCGTGAGCTTGAAGAAGCTAATCAAATTACTACTTAGGATTTTAGTGAAACACTTAAGTTAGATACTTGGGGACTGGACGTAGGCTTAGATTATAAGTCGAACTAGAATAAATGGACTGCATCATTCCTCTCTCTTTAACTTTTAATTTTTCGCGGTATATTGTTTGTGTTTTCATTTTTGCAAGAGGCTCCTTCACTTTTATAATAGGCTCCTTCTATTTTTCAACTTACGAGAGGTTCCTTTCAATTTTAACAGGTGCCTTCTGTTTTAAATTGTTTTAACAAAATTTATTATTTAGCAGGCTCTTGTCATTTAACGAGCTTCTATCATTTGACAGGCTCCTATTATTTTAAATTTTAATAGGCTCCTATCTTTATATGAATTGGAAGTAACTTACAAAAATTTTCAAATCACATATAATTCAGCCACTCTTGTGTGTGTTTAACATTGCTCGAATAAAGCCAATTAGGAATCTTTGAGCAAACATTCTCTTTTTAAATTTAATAACTATGTAATGATTTTACAGGATTTGAAGAAGCAAATACTAAGGGAATTAACACCCTAATAAATGGCCACTCCTTATTCTCTTATATAGTGAAGCTTAAAATTATCAAAGAAGGGATGAAACTATTGAACTTAAAGTTAGCTAATAAAAGATAATAGGATGTTGCTGAAGCTAAAGAACTTAATGTGATTGAAAATCCCAATAATTCCTCCATTCAGATAATAATCTTAAGGTAGTTGAAAGAAATAAATTGAAGATCTATACGAAAGCTTTAACCACTCACCATTCTTATATTAGGGAAAAAAATTCAATTAAGATAGTTAAAGGATGATGACAGTAAAATCCTAAATATTTCCCCAATTCCATTATTTAGTGGATAAACTCTAATAAGGTAATTTCCTCTATGTCAATAATGGTAGAGTTGTAACATCGCAACGATTAAAGGTTTAGCTCTTAACTATTTCAACGGCTTCTTAGGAAATAGTAGTCATTCCCGTAACAACGTTAAGTATATTCATGAACTTATACTGACTAAGATCAACCATTTTCAATTAGAATTGCCCATCTAAACTTTTACTAGAACTAAGGTAGATGCAATACTATTTATCCTTAATCTGGATAAAACCTTAGGAACTAACCAAGGCAATGTGTTTTCCTTTAGCAAATCCTATAGCTTGGTAAGAAACTTAGTTTCAGAAATATGTTTAAAACTTTTCACTACTAGTAGGTTGTAAAACTAAATTAATAAAATGTTTATCTGCTTACTTATGAAGGTACTAAATCCTTCAACTCTAAAGGACTTTATCCTAATCTCGTGCTACAACACTATCTACAAAATAAAATCGAAAATATTGGAAACTGTAATGAAGGAGGTGCTCGAACAATCAACAAACAACCTTAAAGGACTTTCATTTAGGGGTAGGAGCATTAGAGACAATATTCTTATTGCATAAGGAATACTAAAGAATTTCCATAAAAAGTTGAATAATATCAACTTCATGATGAACATAGATTTTTATAAAGTATTTTTACTTGATTGAATGAGAATTCATAATTATTTCCTTAAAAGAATTTGGTTTCCTTCTATTTTTGTTAACTTACTTTAGTAACCTATAATCCTAATTAATCATGAACCTTCCTTAATTTTTAAACGAGCTAAAGGCCTTCTTCAATGATACCCTTTATCTCAGCATCTATTTTCTATAAGCATTAAGGTTCTAACAATTACTATTTACAGGAAATAGAGGTGGTTAAAATGACCTAGTCTAGGCCTACTAGTTTAAGTTTAGTAGGCTCAATTTAAATTTGTCAAGTTGGAGCCTACACTTCTAATATAAGATAAGATGATATCATTTTTGTTATTTGATGTATGGAAAAACCTTCTTTATAACGATCCCTACTTCTTGTTAGGAATTGTTCATATATGCTCTTAAAAGTCATATTCTACAGTATGAAGCTTTTATATCTTACTGCGTGAACAGTAGGTAATTGTTGTTACAAATTCTAGGAGCCAGATATCCACTGAGTTCAATGTGGTTAAAGATCCTGGTTATTATTTATGCATTTGTACCACGAGTTTTGTTGTATACTTTATTTTGGTAATTATATATTGCCCTATGCTATCAATTATGCCTATGTAATTATTTCTATTTTTAGCAGTTGCTACCTTCCTTGCATTATTTTTGACTTGAGGTGATATTTGATGTTTCCTATCAAATCCTACCCTCCCAAAAGTGTTGGAGATTGACTAATTCAAGTTCTTGACAGTTGCCCCCGCCCCACTTGTTTTACCATGTTTCCATGTTATGTTTGTTCCTTTTATTTAGTGATTTCAATAGTCATGGTTTTCATATTTAGTGATGAAGTTGTTAAGATATGATCTAATTTTTATGTACGTGTCTCATATTTGAAAGGTCCAAATGCCTGTAAAAGGACTGGATGTTATGTTTTATCAAACTTAATAAAAAAGTCTTACTTTAGTCCACAAATTTGAGTGTGCTTTCTATCCCTGTGAGTGTATTTTTTCTGAGAATCTATGAGGTTATTTTATTGGGTTCACTTGTTATTCTAAAATTTGGCATCAGAGCCTTGGCTCAGGAGAAGTGTTTTGTGAGTGGTCTTTATTGAAAGTGTGAGATCACTAAAAACTAAGAGTGCCCAACTGGCCAAAGATAAAATGGCAGTTAGCAATACCTCCAATACTCAAACATTCTCCATTTTCGATGGCAATAATTACCAGTTTTAGGTCTTGAAAATTTGAACTTTGTTTAGGTCTTAAGATTTATGGGATTTTGTGGAAACTGGTTCTGAAGAAATTGTTGATCCTGAGCAAACATCAAGATTGACAACATCCTAAAGGAATGAATTAAAGGACAAGCAAAAGAAAGATACAAAGGCCCTATTCTTCATTCAACAAGGTGTGAATGATGCTCTATTCCCAGGAGTGATGGGAGCGAACATTGCGAAGGAAGCATGGGATTTTCTTCAAGAACATCATCAAGGGTTAACCAAAGTAGTAACAGTAAACCTACAAACTCTTCGTTGAGATTTTGAGAATTTGTTGATGAAGCCATCTGATTCAATTTAAGATTTCTCTATAAGAATTTTTGCCCTTGCAAATCAAATTAGATCTTTTGGTGAAAAGTTGGCTGATCACAAGATTGTTGAGAAGGTTTTAAGGAGTTTTCCCCCTAAATTTGATCATGTTGTTGTTGATGTTGAAGAATCCAAAGATTTGCCCGATTACTTATTTATTGAGATAATGGGTTCTCCTGAGTCACATGAAGCTCGTATAAATAGGTCAACAATGACGTTTTGGAGCAGACCTTTCAATTAAAGATTCATATGAAAAAGAAATTTGAAGGTTCAATAAGAGGTGGAACTAGTAGCAAGTGTGGCACCAGACAAGGGTACTTACGTTGAGGAAGAGGCCGTGGCAGATCATATGTCAAAGAGAGAAACCAAAGTAATGTTAACTCTCTGCCTTTATGTTCTCACTGTGGTAAAACTAATCATACTGAGAAAAATTGCTGAAGTGCAAATAAAAATGATCATGAGAAAAATAATGTTCAGTGCTACAAATGCAATAAATATGGCCATATAGCAAGAAACTTTGAAGAGAAAGAGTCGGCTAATTTCCATAAAGAGAAAGAAGATTCTGCGGATAATTTATTTGTTTCTTGTTTGACTACTAACGTTGATATGTCTTCTAAAGTTTGGTACTTAAATAGTGAATGTAGTAATCACATGACTGGAAACAAGGATTATTTTGTGGAGATTGATGTCTCTGTGGACTCACAAGGGAATTTGGGCAACAATATTCAAGTTCAGGTGTGTGAAATAAGCAAGATTGATGTAGGTTACGAACTGGTAAGAAACTTATCTAGAATGTCATGTATGTGTCTGGTATTACTCATAATCTGTTGAGTTTGGATCAATTATTAAAGAAAGGTTATTATACTATGCTTGATAACGATGAATGTCTGATTTATCATAAAAGAAGCATGAATTTGGTGTATTCAGTAAAAATGTCTGAAAACAAAATATTTCTTATCATATTTTCACAACTAAATCTTAATGTATTCAAAACCTCAAGTAATGATTCAGTTTTGTGGCATAGAAGATTTGCTCATCTCAATTTTGTTGGGTTACAACTATTACTCAAGAAAAATATGGTGATAGGACTACCAACAATACAGTCCTATGAAAGCTAATATAAGCCTTGCATTTTTGGGAAGCATCATCAAAATAAGTTTCTAGTAGGCAAATTGTAGAGAGCCCCCAAACCTTTGATACTTATTCATGCAGATATTTGTGGTCCAATGCAAACATTATCATTGAATGGGAGTAAGTATTTTCTGATCTTTGTCAATGATTTCTCATTAGTGCACTAGTATATTTCTTGAAAGAGAAATCTAAGGCTTTTGAACTTTTTAAAAAATTCAAAGCTATAGTGGAGAAAGAATATGGAAACTTAATTATAAAAAATTCAAAGCTACAGTGGAGAAAGAATATGGAAACTTAATTATAAAATGAGAACTGATCATAGGCATGAATTTACATCCTAAGAATTTCAATTTTTGTCATCAATAAGGTATACATAGAAAATTGTCAAGAAGCTATACACTACAATAAAATAGTGTAGCAGAGAGGAAGAATAAAAGGATCATGGAGGCAGCCAAAAGCATGTTAAATGACAAAAGTCTTCCAAACAAATTTTAGGAAGAAGCGGTGGCTACAATAGTATATATTATGAATCGGTCACCCACATAGGCAGTTAGAGGATAAACGCCATATGAAGCTTGGTTTAGCAGGAGGCTAATTGCGATTCATGTATGGATTTTCGGATCCACTGCTTATTCATTTGTTCCATCAGAATTAAGGAGAAAGCATAATGAGGAAAGTGTCAAGTACATCTTCATTGGCTATAGCAAAGATACAAAAACCTATCAACTGTTTAATCCCATCGCTAATATTTAATTTTCAGTCCAGATGTCTTTTTTAATGAAGATAAAACTTAGGATTGGGCTAAAGTAGGTGCCACATATGCCACTAAAGAGATTGTATGTTGGATCCCGTTTCCGGAACCCAACTACTTAAACAAATTCCCTCAGACTGATCGCGTTGGATACCTTTAGACTAATCCGAAACCGGTATAAATTTTTTTTTTCATCTTATTCATCTTAAATACTCATGCTCCGCATTCAAACTTAGTCACATTCGAATTTCGGGTAAATCGGAGGTCAATTGCAAAAGTTATAAGCGAAATTGCAAACTGACCAAATGAATAGTAACTTTTTTACCAAATGAATAGTGATTTTGCCAACTTCCGATCCTCATAACTTTTTACTCCTAACTTCGATCGGGACGCACCATACCTCATTTTAAAGATCTTGATAAGTTCTACAACCTTTAAGAAATACCTTTCATTCAAATTTATACTCAAACAGGCTCTAAAAGCCAAAACAATGTGGCTGCCCATTTTTAAAAAAAATGGACAGCACCTCCCCTAAAAATGCATCTAGCCAAAATCCTAATCTATCCATCCAAGCTCCAAACCTGCATAAGATCACTTCAATCTTCCATATTCAATGGCACAGCCCAATTCCAACTCAAAGGGGCCACATCACAATCTTATGATTCTAATTGATTTCAAATCATACAACAATTTCACTTACTCTGTCTTTATATCCAAAAATCACTATACAACCACATATACATAAGAAACTTATACAACATACATTGAAACTATCTAACCTTTATATTTACAAGGAATTAAACCAATACAAAGCATCAAAGGGCATTTAGCCCGGTTACATCAAAATCTCAAAGTACACATACAAAGTTTCTTCAAACATGACTCCTAAAACCAAGAGCATCGGAGTTGCCTCGATTCCGATGCGAGACTCAGTTTCTTGCTTAAAACCTGTGGAGGGAGATAGGGGGGTGAGCACGACGGCTCCGTGGGTAACAGTCTAATAATTAAGCATAAGCTAAAACATGCATCAATAATTGTAATTTCAAGTCAAAAGTCATCAATTTCATTTTCTAACACATAGGGCAACTACAAAATCACCAAATATCAGGTAACAGCACAAAAGCACATATCAGATGGTCTGAGTGATCCTAACAGGACGTACTACACATGTTCGACAAACGACCATGTGTAGCCGTGAACAGAGGGGAGTCCGATTTCGGAACTCCTATGCCACTAGCGGGCAGGCGGGCGAAGCC
>JANZXV010000210.1:22055066-22084019 GCA_027576455.1 Erythroxylum roigii | reverse complement strand
TGTGAACATTAAACAAACAATTCCATCAATTTTTAAACACCAATTTCACAAATCAATAAATATTAAGTCCAAAATATTTTCATTTTAATTGACTTAACACCAGTTGAAGACCAAGTCTCAGAATAGTTGTTTCTATTTAGTTAATTATCGATGTCTTTTAGGAACCATATTGTATTGTGGGTCCTAATATTTTGCATATCTTTTCCTTATTTCTCTCAAATTTCAGTTCAAGATTTTTGTATTTAAGAAACCTCAACAAATGAAATATAAAACACGTTCTATATCCATTCTCTGTTTTTCTTCTTTATTTCCTGCAACCAGTGCATTCTCTATTCTTCTTTTTTATTTCCTTCAAAGTGGTATCAGAGCCCTTTCCTTAAGGGACCTGTGAAACACTTTTTTCGATGGATTCAAAATCTCCTTTCACTACACTTGCACCACTTGTCTTCAATGGAGTGGGCTATCATGTCTGGGCAGCTAGAATGGAGGCACATTTGGAGGCAAATGATCTCTAGGAAGCTATTGAGAAGGACTACAAAGTTCCTCCCATGCCTTCAAATCCAACCATGGCATATATCAAGAATCACAAGGAGAAGAAAACATGAAAGTCCAAGGCTAAGGCTACGTTATTTACTGCAGTCTCACAAGAAATCTTTGTCAGAATTATGACAATGAAATCAGCATTTGAGGTTTTGAATTTTTTGAAAAAAGAATTTGAAGGAGATGAAAGAATCAAGGGAATGCAGCTTCTCAATTTGCTCAGAGAATTTGAACTTCAACAGATGAAGGATTCAAATACTGTCAAAGAGTATTCTAACATATTACTTAGCATTGCCAACAAAGTAAGATTACTTAGCTCTGAATTTCCTAATTCTAAAGTAGTTCATACAAATCTTGTAACAATCCTTAAAAGGTTTGAAGCAACCATTTCCTCATTGGAAAACATTAAGGATCTGTCAAATATTAGTCTAGCAGAATTATTGAATTCCTTGCAGGCTCAAGAATAACGAAGGGTTATAAGATCTGAAGGTTCTATTAAAGGAGCATTATTAGTCAAAGTGCAAACAAACCAAGGAGGAAATGGGAAAAAGAAGAGTAAGAAGGAAGCGTCAGGGTCAGATTCTGCTAAAAGGAAGCAAAAATGAATATGCTCCTTATAAACATTGTGGAGTTAAAGGTCATCCACCCTTCAAATGCTGGAGAAGACTTGATGTAGGTTATCCACCCTTCAAATGCTGGAGAAGACTTGATGTTCAATGTGAGAAATGTCAAAAAATGGGGCACCACCATAAAATTTGCAAGCAAAATATTAAGAATTAAATAATTTACAACAGAAAAATGTTGCCCAAATTGCAAACCAACAAGAGGAGGAGCAACTCTTTGTAGCAACTTGTTTTGCAACCAATAGTTCTTGTGACAAATGGCTTATAGACAGTGGCTGCACAAGCTATACGAATTTTGATCGTGAGCTATTCAAAGAGCTGGATACATCAATTATCTGCAAAGTCAAAATCACTAATGGAGAATACATTGCTATCGAAGGGAAGGGAATTGTAACAATTTAAAGTCTCTCAGGTACAAAATTGATTAAAGATGTATTATTTATGCCTAACATTAATCAAAATTTGTTGAGTGTGGGATAACTACTTGAAAAAGGCTTCAAATTCATCTTTAAAGGCAATCAAATGCTTGGTAAAAAAAGTAGCAGATAGAGAAATGCTCAAAGTTATCTTGAAGAGTAAGAGCTTTTCTTTTGATCCATTACAAAAGTAACGGGTTGCTTATTCCATAATTGCTAGTGTCACCGAAAACTGTCACAAAAGATTGGGTCATTTTCATCGTGTTATAGTGTTGAATTTGTAGAGAAAAAAGTTTGCTCAAAGGCTACCTCAACTGGAATCAAAATTACAAGGTTGTAAGGCATGCCAATATGGCAAGTAAGCAAGACTTCCATTTTAGAAATCATCCTAGAGAGTAACAAAGAAGTTGCAACTTATAGATATTGATCTTGTAGGACCTCAGAGAACTCCTTCACCTATGGGGAGTAAATATTACATAATCTTTATTGATGACTTCACTTGTATACGCTGGATTTTGTTTTCTCATATTTAAATCTGAAGTTGCTGTCATTTTCTAGAGATTTAAGCAATGGATTGAGAGTCAAAGTGGTTGTACCCTTCAAATATTAAGATCTGATAATGGAAAGGAGTATACTTCAAATCAATTCAATCAATTTTGTGAGGTAGCTGGCATTGAGCATCAACTAATAGTCCCATATACTCCACAACGAAATGGAGTGAGTGAAAGGAAGAACAAAACCATCTTTAAGATGGAAAGATGCATGATGCATGAGAAAAGTTTGCCTAAGGAGTATTGGGCAGAAGCAACAAACATGGAAATGTTCTTATTAAACTGGCTTCCTACAAAGGCTGCGAATGGGAAGACTACTTTTGAGGCATGATATAGGCTCCAACCAAATCTGAAAAATTTAAAAATATTTGGTTATTTGTGATTTATTCACGTGCCACAGGTCAAGATGGACAAGCTTGATAAAAGGGTTGAACCTTACATTTTTATAAGCTACAGTAATTCCTCCTAAGCCTATAGAATTTTTCAACCTCAATTTGGAAAAATTATAATTAGCAAAGATGTTGTGTTCATGGAGGATGAAAAGTGGAAATGGAATTCAGAAAATGAAATAGAAAAGGCTTCAATCAATTTACAGCCCATCAAAGATGATGTTGAAGACCTAGAAAAGGCTCCAATCAATTTACAACCCATCGAAGATGATGTTGATGACCTACCTATTAAAGGAACCAAATCACTTGCAGAAATCAATGCAAGATGCAATGTAGCAGTAATGGAACTAGTTGGAGTTCAATAAGCAATGCAAGATGAAAATTAACTTTCAGCCATGAAAAAGGAGTTGAGCATGATTGACAAAAGCCGCATGAATGAGAAAAGTCACACATGGCAGCTTGTTTAAGGCCTCCAAATAGAAAGGTCATTAGAGTTAAATGGGTTTTTGGAACAAAACCAAATGCTGATGGGTCAGTAAACAAGTACAAAGCTAGGCTTGTTGTGAAGGGATATGAACAGGTCTTTAGTGTAGATTTTTTAGAGACTTTGCTCCGGTGGCCAGACTTGATACTATCATATTGCTTCTTGTAGTGGCAGCTCAAAAGAGCTGGAAAATATTCTAGTTAGAAGTAAAATTTTCCTTTCTAAATGGTTTTTTGAAAGAAGAAATATTTGTAGAGTAACCTGATGGTTTTGTTGTGTAGGGTAAAGAAAACAAAGTCTATCTGTTAAAGAAAGCTTTATATGGCCTTAAACATGCTTCGAGAGCCTGGTATAGTTGGATTAATGATCATTTGACAAACTTAGGCTTCAATAAAAGCTTAAGTGAAGCAACCTTGTATATAAGAAGTGAAAAAACTAATGTTATCTCTATTTATGTCGATGATCTTTTAATCACAGGAAACAATCAGGAGCTCATTGATGAATTCAAGCCTAAAATGCTTAAGGAATTTGAGATGACGCATTTGGGATTGGTGACCTATTTTCTAGGTCTGGAAATAAGGCAGCTGAGAAACGAGATTTTCATAAGTCAACGAAAATATACCAAAGAAATTTTAAAGAAATTTCATATGGAGAGTTGCAAGGCTACAGAAACTCCTATGCAAGCAAAAGTGAAGTTTTGCAGAGATGATGGATCTGCCAAAGTGGATGAGAATTTCTACAAAAGCTGGATTGGATGTCTTATGCACCTAATAGCTTCTAGGCCTAGCATAGTACAGGCTGTAAGTCTTCTCTCCATATTCATGCACTGTGCTTGTGAAGAACATATGTAAGCTACCAAAAGAATTCTCATATACGTTAAAGGAACTGTTGATTATGGAATCAGGTATGTTAAAAGTGATCAATTTCATCTAGTTGGTTTTTCTGACAATAATTGGGCAGGATCAGATGATGATATGAAAAGCACAATTAGATTCAGTTTTAGCCTTAGATCAAGTGTGGTTAATTAGTGCTCAAAGAAGTAATAAACTATTGATCAAAGTATTGCAGAAGCTGAATTCATCGCTGCAACTATTGCAGCAAATCAAGCCATCTGGTTAAGGAAAATACTTCAAGATTTGAGTTTGAAGCTGCAAGAATCAACATATGTCGTTGTTGATAATTAGGCTGCCATTTCAATCTCCTCAATTTTAGTGTTTAAGATCAAAATTTTCTTTCTTAAATATATTCAAAAAGAAGGAGAAGTTTCATTGATTTATTGCATAATGGAAGATCAAATGCAAATGTATTTACCAAAGCCTTGTTTAGAATCAAGTTTGAAGAACTTAAGAAAAAGATGGGAGTCTGCAACTTCAAAGGTATGGAGAAGTGTGAGAATCGTGGCTTAGAAGTTTTTTTTGTTGAACAAGTCTTAGAATAGTTGTTGCCATTTTTTAGTTAATTATCGCTGTCTTTTAGGAACCATATTGTGATGTTGGTCCTGATAATTTACTTATCTTTTCCTTGTTTCTCTCAAAGTTTAGTTAAAGACTTTTGTATTTAAAATATAAAACACGTTCTCTGTACATTCTATGTTCTTCTTTATTTCCTTCAAGCAATCCATTCTCTGTTCTTTTTTTTTTTTTCCTTCAAAGAACTAAATACTTAACAAGAATTCTACTACAAAGTTGTAACGTTAATCTATCGAATTCCAGCACAATTATTATGATTTATGCTACTCTTCTCCAGAAAAAGGCAAAAAGTTTGAAACAAACTAATGAGAAAACCATAGTGACTGGTGCTTGCAAACACAATGCAAAACCATCCATGTGTTATAACTTTAAAACAAAAACCTTGCTTGATTCATTCAACAAGATGATTGTTCATTAGAGAATTTCAATTTTAGCCTACTAGTGACCTAATTGCCATATACCACAATTTTTCTAGAAATAATTTAATTTTATTAATGCATAAATTAAATGTGTTTGTACATCTTAATTCTTGTACATTCTTAAATCTCTAATATGTCTCTCAAATCTCCCTTTAACTAAACTTTTTTGCTGAAAATGATCAACTACCATTTTATGTGTAAAAATATTTTAAAAAATTACATGAATTTGTGCAATCAAATATTTAGGACTAAGGTTCTTCAAACTTTCATAATACTTAAAAACCTTAACATAAGTTATCACTGTTACGTTATCCAATCTAAGTGTACTATCAAGTTAAAGAATTGTAAGAATAGCCTCAACCAAATGGCCTCTTACACCTTAAATGTGCATTCGGTATACTATTGTTCTATAGCGAATGACAATATAATGTATGTTTGGTCTAATTACAAATCATATTGCACATATCTAATTGCATTGGCATATGTATAGAATTTTAAGGATAAAGAGTTTTAAAGAAAATAGGGTTGTAGTAGCTCTCCTATTACTTATTTACACTTAACCAAGATTTTTTTCAAAAGGAAAGAAACATACAAATAGAAAAATACAATTATCAATCTATCAAGGAGTATACAGTTGTCTGCCTTTAATTTGTTCTTATATAAACTTGTCAACAATATGTCACTCTTGACACTTTTTTTATTTTCGTCTTCAATATTAGGACATTTTTAACGCTAAAAATATGTTCCTTGTCTATTGGGACATAACACGAAATTATTCTAAAATCTTCCTAATCAATTATATTGAGAAAAAACTTATAAAAATCATATACAAATTATATAAATTTTAACTCCTAAAATATAGTCTGTCTTACCCAATATCTTTTGTCTTAAGTGTAGAGAACAACCACTTCTAAGTAGTATTAATTAATTCCTTATCATTTCTAACTCAAAAAATGTCATACGCATACAGTGAGAGGATTAAAAATACTCTTTTTAACCCTATTACATATGCACAACAATTTTCTTCGATCATTCCAAAATCAATTGAAAGAATGACTCGGTGAAATCAATAACAATATTGTTTTGCTGATTATTTTAGACCATATATTGAATGTTTTAAGTGACACATTTAACATTTTTAACCTTTGGATAAAAAACTCACGGATTGATTCATAAGGATCTTCTCATCTACTTCTTTATTGATAAAATTTGTCTTCATATTTTAGAACAATTCTAAATCCATATGTTTGATGATAGCCAAAGTAGGCGAAATAAGGCAAATATCACTATAAGGAAGAATGATAGTTTATACCTTCTCTTTGGATATAACCTTTTGCCATAATGACTGTATTCAAATGTCCTCTGTCTTACAAAATATAAATTGTTAAGTACGATAGGACCATGAGTCCATGACGTTGAATGTTAACTAATCATATAGCTTAAATTTTAAGTTCCCTGTCATAAATATATCCTTACCTTAGATTGATGAGTCAAAGCCAAGTGTTTTTCGTTCATTCAGTGCACATTCTTAAATATATGAAACAATCATATTTATTGAATAAATTAACAATTTTAAATTAAGTGATAAATTAAGCTTAATAATTATAATTTAAAATATTAATCACTCAATTTTTTAAGAATTCCCTCAAATTACATAATTTTTATAAATTGATAATATAAATTAAGTATAAAATTTTAAGAAATCTTTGAAGTTATCAATTACTTGAATTAGATATTTATAAATCTTAAATTAATTTTCACTATTTTGATCATTAATTTTCGGGGAACTAAAATAGGAAAAGGTGTTTTCAAATCGAGATGTCGATTTGTTTTTCGTTACTCTTTAGGCTATGTTTAGTTGGACGTAAGATTTTTAATAGAATAAAACGGAATGAAATGATTTATAATGAAATAGAATATAAATAGATGTAATATTAGAAAATTATTATTTGGGAGGGATGGAAGGGTTCATATTGTAATATATTGAAATGATGTTTGGATGAAGGGTTTATAATGTAATATAGTGTAAAGTTGTTTATCATTTTACATTTCATCATAAACCCCCAACCAAATTGGAAGTTTATAATTTTTACTATTTAGGATGGAATGAGATGTAATATAAAACCCTCATTTTTCATCACATTCTATTCCATTCCATTATAAACCCTCCTCCCAAATGATGGAATAATATTACATTCCATGTCATTCCACTACTAGACCCCCAACCAAATATAGCCTTAGGAGGCATCCATCCTAACAACGAATTTCTTGTTTAATTTGTTTTAAATAGTGTTGTGGTTAGGGCATCCTTAAACGAAAGAGTGGTCTTGAGTCATAGTAAGATTTTGGTGGAAATTAATTGGTATTGTACACAAACTTGGGGGGAGGGGGACCCTAAAGAAAGACTAAGGTAGGCTAACTAAGTAAATAACCAAGTTATCGTCAATAAATATTAGGGAGACTATGGAAGTCAATAAGCTGAAGGTATTTCCCTTCATCTTCCTTGAAAGCTTAAGGTATTTCCATTTGAACCAAGGACGATTATATACGGGAAACTAATCAAGACAATAATAAATCGAATTCTAAGTCTATGCTGGTGGAGTTCGAGGGCTGAAGGTGTGGCCTAGATTTAATTATCAAATTTCAAAAGGATTCAATTTCCTTAAATTCCTTCGCAAAATGGAGAATATTCCCCTTGTTTATATTCATTTCTAATTTTCATTTCATCCCCTAAAGGTTACTTATGTATAAAACCATTCTCTTCTTTTATTCTTTATCACCAGTGACTCTAACCAACTAACTATATATACAAATCAATTCCTCTCTTTCAGCCTATGATAATCATATTTTATCTTATAACAATGCTAAAATCATCATAAAAATTGAGAGAAGTTTCAGAGAAAAACTCAAATCTTTGATTCGTTGCCTTTGGTGAGTATTGCCAACCACCACCAACACCATTGTACTCCCTTTGACATTAAGATCAAAAGCCTTATAGGCTCATCTCTAGTCATAGTTTGTATCGTTATTGATTGATGAAAATAAAGGTACATCAAAAGTAGGGCCCACATTGTAATGTTCGAACAAACAAGTACATCAATCAGGTAAGTTGATATCTATCTACTAATATTGAATCCATACCCTCTATTGAATATGGCTATATACTGATATGAATGATGATGTGTTAAGCCATGATAGATGCTCATATCCTTAAACATGTGGATATGATATGTTATGATATACATATACATATAAACACACATATATATACCTACAAGTATAAGATTGTACATATGTAATTTGTGTAACTATTGTTGTGATGTCTATGTGAAAATTACCAAATATAGGCATACGAGTTTGGGTTCTTATAGAATACTACATGAATTTACGATAGTCCTCACCTAATTAAGTGCTTTTGTTTAAATTACATGATTGATATTTGGATTATCTGTTGATGTGTTTAATTGTGTCGTAATAGTTGTTACTGTAAATAAATAAGAACTTAATCCCTCTTTAAAATAACTTCTTTACTTAGAATACTCATCTGTTTTAATCGATGTTACTGACCATTCCTTTACTTTCTTCATTAGCATGAACAAATGTGCACCATTTTTTGCTCGAATTGACCAAGATGAGGCATCTTCCTCCACTGGATCAGCTAAAAGACATGGTAGGCTAGGACTTGAGAGAAACTTGTAAAAGAGCCAGAGATGTTATAGGGAGTTCCTAAGGTGCTAGCATTTGATATAGAAACATTTCTAGTAGGAATAAAAGCTAATAATACCATGCTCTAAGATTTGATGAAGATGATACAATAGATGATGATGATGCAATAACAAAAATAATAAGCCCTACCACCAACTATAGTCCCTAAGTAGGAGAGGTCAGATATATAGCTATTAATAGCATATTCAAGGTTTTGTCCCATAGAGTTTAATGAGACCAGATGCAGGAAGGCCATTGATTTCCTTGATGAAATGTAGATGTGAGGCAGGAGGTTGCATTA
Source organism: Erythroxylum roigii (assembly GCA_027576455.1). NCBI lineage: Eukaryota > Viridiplantae > Streptophyta > Magnoliopsida > Malpighiales > Erythroxylaceae > Erythroxylum > Erythroxylum roigii. Next base: position 22,075,122 of record JANZXV010000210.1, on the reverse strand, counting down.
TTCTGATACCCATCTAATGGGTTTAGCGGAGATGTGTTTGTAGGGAGTGGCCAATGATTGGCATTAAAACCATATCCTTCCATACTTAGGTACAGTGAATTGGTCACATTTTAAGGAGAGGATTATGGACTATTTCCTCTCCTTCGCAGCTTGAAAGGCATTTAACTCAAAGTTCTTAAATCTATATTAAGGATATAAGATAGTGGATAAGTAAACCACTAACTTCATTCAATTAAGTCAATATGTCCCAAAGATTGTTTCAAATGAGTTGAGGAAGAACAACTAATATGTATTAGGGTTGAGACCCATTTTCTTCAACATGACTATAAGTTATTAAGAGAAGTTCTTTACTTTAGTAGATATGACCAAGTGGTTGGAAAGGATCCTTATGGAGTAGGGTACTTTGTCTATTGGAAAACAAACTATAAGGTATTCAACAGGACCCCCCTAGTTTTCAGCAATGGCAGTAACAATACTCAAAATTTTCTCTAGGGTATAATTAGAGTGAGAGCTCTCGATAGATGGTTGTTCAAGCACATGGCAAGGTGAGATTTGATCGTAGACATTTAGGAGGATATAAGTTCATGCCTACAACAGTAGACAAAACTCCAAATGTAGTAGTTAAGGCTTAACAACCTCTATTTGCTAGCAGTGTGATAGGGTACACTAAGGCCTATCTAAATACCACCAAAAGGCTGCTATAAATGTGGCTAGTACAGGTATCTGACCAAGGACTATCCAATAATGTGACATCACTAGACCTCTTTTAGTGTGATGCAGCCTCTCTTTTAGTAGCCATAAGGGGGACCACAGTTTGATACCTAATAGGGGCAAGTTTTAGAGGGAGGCATTCAGGAGGTAGATCTAGAGGCCGTAGTCAGTAATAGTCCTCTAACTCTCAGCATGCAAGTTATGGTCAGGCTATTGTGTTCACCCTCTCCCCTCAAGATGCGCGGGTTTTGATTGTGATGGTATTTAGTATTCTCATCTTTGGATTAGAAGCTGGAGTTCTGATATATTTGGAAGCAACTTATTCTTTTACATCACCTAACTTTGCTATAAGACTAGAAGTAGTACTAGACAAGATGGAAGAATCCTTATTTGTATCCACACCCCTTAGTGAGTTTATAGAGGTATATTTGATCTATTACTCATATCTCGTAGAGATAGATGGTAGGAATTGGCAGCGAATCTTAGAGTGTTCTGGTTATGGATTTTGATGTAATACTAGGGATGAACTAGATATTTAGTCATTATGCCATTTTTTTTATTTCGGGTGAGGTAGAGTTTACTTTTGAAGGAGATAAGAGGACCATCTAATCCAATATTGTTTCAACATTAGTGGCCAATAAGATACTTAAATAGTGGTGTCAAGGATTCTTGGCATCAATAAGGGATGCTCCATAGAAATTAACAAAGTGTTTCAACAGTTCAGACATTTCTAAATGTATTTCTTAAAGAATTACTAGGGCTACCTCTAGATAGAGATATTGAGTTCTGCCTTGTTCTAGTAATTGGTACAACTTTGATTTCTATACCTCAATATAGAATGACACCTATAGAGCTAAAAAAAGTAAACGAACAATTACAAGACTTATTAAATAAAGGCTTCATTAGGCCTAGCACATCACCATAGGGTTTGTCAGTATTTTTGGTAAAGAAAAAGGATTGTTCTCTTTGGCTTTGTGTTAACTACATGTAATTGAATAAGGTGACCAATTGTAACAAGTATCTATAACCCTGAATTGACTATCTATTTGATCAACTTCAAAGTGCTACGTATTTTTCTAAGATTGAACTAAGGTCTGGATATCATTAGATTAAAGGATATGCCTTAACTACCTTCAAGACTTCATACGACAATTATGAATTCCTCATAATGTCCTTTGGGCTTACCAAATGCTCCAACATCTTTTATGAATCTAATGAATCGAGTGTTTATACCACTCATAGATAGGTTTATGATCATCTTTATCATTGACATTTTGGTGTACTCATGAATATATAAGGAACATGCCCAACATTTGAGAGTGGTGTTGCAGACATTTTAAGAACATCAATTGTAGACCAAGTTCTCAAAGTGTGAATTTCAAATTAAAAGTGTCACATTTTTAAGACATGTGGTATCTCAAGAGAGGATATAAGTGGACCCAAAGAACGTGGAAGCTATAACAAATTGGGAAAGACCAAAGGTGACGAAAAAAGTGCAAAACTTTATAGGATTGATATGCTACTATTAAAGATCTATCCAAGAATTTTCTAAGATAGCAGCCCCATTGACATGTTTGAAGCAAAAGAATGCCTAGTTCATTTGGTTTAATGCCTGCGAGGAGAGCTTCCAAAAGCTTAAGTGTGTTTAATTACAGCTTTAGTCTTGGCTCTACCAACTGAAGGTCTATTTCATTTGTTTTATCATGCTTCGAGAGTTGGCCTAAGTTGCATATTAATACAACATAGTAAGGTGAATGCTTATGGTTTTAGGCAATTGAAAAGTCATAAAAAATTTATCCTTTTCATGATTTAAAGATGGCAGTAGTGATCTTTGGCTTAAAGATTTGGAAATATTATTTGTATGGTGAGACGTGATAAATTTACAAAGATCACAAGAGTTTAAAACATATATTTTATTATAAGGACTTAAATCTGAGGCAAAGAAGGTAGATGGAACTATTAACAGATTATGACTGCACAATTCAATATCATCTTGGAAAGGCAAACATCATAATAAATGTACTAAGTAGGAAGTATCAGGTAGTTTGGCACATATCATAGTAGAGAGAAGAGCTTTGACCAAAGAGTTACATGATTTGATGGATCAAGGCACTCAATTTTAGATTTCATATTCAAGAGTACTATTGGCGAGCATCAGAGTACAGTCTATATTGGAGGGGATCAAAGTTGCTCAAGGCAAAGATCCTAGGCTTCAAAAGCTTATGTATGAAGTTCGAAAAGGATGCCACATAAATTTTGAGATTGATGGAGGACGTATGCTAAGAATGAATTAGAGATTGTGTTTTTTAGATGTAGAGAACTAAAAGGAGTATATTTTAAAGGATGCATACTATCAACATACAATGTACATTTAGGTTTCGTAAAGAAGTATCGTAACATTAGAGACACTTATTGGTGGGACGATATAAAAAAGGATATAGTTGAATATGTCTCTAAGTCCTTGATTTGTAACCAAGAAAAAGTTGAGCAATAAAGACCCGCAGTTAAGCTACAACCATTTTCAATTCTTAAATGGAACTATGAAAAGATCATAATGGATTTCATCGTTAGCCTACTTTATACATAGATTAGATGTGATTTAATTTGGGTGATTGTAAATAAGTTAATGAAGTCAATCCATATCTTACCCTTGAAAACCAACTAGTTAGTGTTTAAGCTCGCTTTACTATATATCAAGCAAGCAGTATATCTCTATGGTTTCCTCATGTTGGTATTCTCTGATCGAGGTTCACAGTTTGTATCTCAGTTTTAAAAGAAATTACAAGAGACAATAGGCACCAGATTGGATTTTAGCGCAACATTCCATATTCAAACTGATGGAAAGGAATATTCAAACCTTAAAAGATATGTTGAGGATGTGTATGATGGACTTTGGTGGTGATTGGGATTTACACTTGCCTATGATCAAGTTCGTTTACAATAATAGTTACCACAGCAGCATTAAGATGGCATCTTATGGGAAATTATATAGAAAAAATGTAGATCTTTGATATGTTAGGAGGAGGTAGGTGAGAGGCAGTTGAATCACCTAAAACTAATCAAGATCACATTATAGAAGATTCTATTAATCAAGAAAAGACTAGAGATAGTGTTCAGTAGACATAAGAGTTATACGGACTTGAAGTGCAAGGGGGTGGAATTTCAAGTCAGGGACTTTATATCTCTACAGATGTATCTGATGAAGGGTGTGATGAGGTTTGGAAAGAAAGTGAAACTATCTCTAAGATATATTGGACCTTACGAGATAATAGAAAGAGATGAAAATGTGACATATCAATTGGTGTTACCTCTAGTTATATTGGAAGTCCACCCAATATTCCACATTTGTATGCTTCATAAGTACATTTTTATCCTTCTTATGTACTTCAGTCGTAAAGTGTAAAGGTGAACGAGAACCTAACCTATAAAGAGAAATCAATCGATATTTTGGATTCTCAAAGTGTGCTAGCTATGTTCAAAGCAGATCCCTATAGTTAAGGTGATAAGGAGGAATGATAATGCCAAGGAGATCACTTGGAAGATAAAGCGGGAGATGCGAGAGTTGTATCTATACTGGTTTCCTTAACGAAGCATTGTTGTAAAATTCGAGGACAATTTTTTTTAAAAGAGGAGATATTGTAATACCCTCTTTTATATATTTATATATGTATATCTATCTATCTTCCACCCCATCGTTTATATTTTTCATTTTACCCCCTAAAGGTTACTATTTATGAATCCATCCTTTTCTTTTATTCTTTATCACTTCAACTCTCGTCAGCTAACCATATATACCAATCAATTCTTCTCTTTGAGCTCATAAGAACCATAAACTACCTCATAATAATGCCAAAATTATCACAAAAATCAAGAAGAAAAATCAAAGAGAAACTGAAATCTTCTATTTGTCACCTCTAGTGAGTATTTTCAACCCCCACCACCACTATTAGACTCCCCTTGATGTTAATAGAAAAAGCCCTATGATTTCATTATCGGTCACTATGTGTATCACTTATAATAGATAAAAATAAAGGTACATTAGAAGTGAGACCCATATCACAAGTTTCAAACAAATAAGTACATTGATTAAGTAAGTTCATATATATCTACTTATATATCCATACTAGCTATTGAATATAGTTCTATACTGATATAAATGATGACATGTTAAGCCATAATAGATGCCTTTATCCTTATAGATATGGATTTGATATGATATGATATATATATATATATATATATAGACACATACTATATATAAGTACATAAAAAGTATATACATGTATATATATAATTTATATAGCTTTTATTATGATGCCTATGAAAATATTACTGTAATAATATGTGTTTAGGTACCTATGGCATATTGTATACATTTATGATGGTCTTTACATAACTAAATGCTTATTATGAAATTGAATGATTGATGTTGGTATTATGTGTTGATGTGTTCTATTGTGATAGTGAAGGAAGAAAAATCTCTAGGACGTTCCACTTGATGGGTATGCATTAGGACTAGATGATGATCAATTTGATTATGAGAGACGATTATGCTATGATATTGAGATATGATACAAACCATTCCTAGTTAATGCTTAGCTCTCGGTCTGGTCCTTATTTGATACGTATATTAATGATGTGATTTTGACTTTGGACCTATTGAGTGAGGGCTGATATGTTGGTGATGATTGACTCCCCACAACACCTTTAGACTAAGAGAGCCTTACAACTATTTAAATGTATGGTTGGACGGTTGGTGATGCTCAACTCCCAACAACCAGTTGAGGTATAGTATTATGAGGATTTACCCTTGGAGACAAGGGTACTAAAGATATTCCTTCTTAACAATTTATTGAACATTGCATGTGATTTGTTATACATTATATATATATTTTTATACTACTATAAACTATATATTGTGTGAGCTTTCCATTGGACTTCGTAAGGCGATATGGACTTACTAGTGAGATTTGACTGTCCTCAACTCTATTTTTCATGTTAGCTACCACCAAATTCACAGTAATGACTTTGATGAGCATCAATTGCAACTAGGTATGTTTTCCATTTGTTTTCACTTATACTTGTACTCTAGCATTTGCAGTGATATAGTAGGATGTTGAAAAATTTTCTTCTAATGTATCCTAACAGTGTTGTACTTTAATGCGTTTATACTTGCTTGTGCTCGTGTTGTTATTTATTTTCTGAGATTTTTTAGTTTTTTTTCACTAGTATTCGGGCTTACATATGATTTGAGGGCTTTGACTTTTGGGTTTTACATGTCCATCACATGCTTGTTCAGGTCATGATAGATCTGAAGTCCACAATTATAATACCATATTTATATCAAGTTGAAAAACACAATAATACGTTAAGGTTATGTTTATTATATGGTTAAATTGTTGAAGAAGCCAAATGTACTAAGATGGAACATAGGTTGAACATGATATCATGTTTGTGCCATGCTCCTTCATGTGTCAAGTTGTGAAAAAGGCAAAATGCACTAATAAGTTGTACGAGTTAGAACATTGTGTCATGTTTAGGCCATACATGTGACTATGTTCAACTTATGCTCATCTAAAATCACTCTAAAACTTCTCCAACTTGGCTTTATCTTACTTAAATTCTTTTCTACATTGAGAAGCTAAAATAAGACCAATAAACAAAATATAAATCATCTTAAGCATCAAATCTTACAAAATAATCTAAATACAAGTCAAATGCTCTCAAAATTATACAAAAAATATAGCGTAATTAGCACATATCAATCTTCACTTATTTATATTTTAGAAACAAATGTTAAAGAAACTCAACCATAACTAATTCAATATGAATTAATCTACAATGATTTAATGGGTGTCAACTATCTCATTTACTAATTGTGAGAACTTGAAAGTATTCAAATTACAACTAAGTTGTTGCATATACACCATGTTGAAAAATGACCTTAAAAGCCTTAACAGCGATAAAAAAACACTTTAGAGGAGATCACATATCAACTCTTTCCATGGATAATTGAGATTTTGGTAACTAAAGGAAATGTCGAAAACTTAAGTTTACTTAGGACAGAAAGATGTGTGGTTCAATGTTTGTTGCTTAATCTTAATTCTTATTATCATTAGTCTATTAGACTTGGATTAATCCAATGGCTAGAAGGAAGCAGTCAAGATGGCAACTCTTATATCACATGGGCAATCTCTTGTATCAATCTTCATTTAAGTATTTGTTCTTAAATACATTTATTTTAACTTTCAAAGATAAATTCTTGTTCTTTTCAAAAAAAATTCTTATTCTTATTCTTATTATGTGATATGCAATTATTTTTAATAACGGTTTCAACAAATATTTATGCAAAACGCAATTTGAAATTTTGTTACTATTCCAAATTTATTGCCGATAATTTTATGCAAGCAAAATAATTATAAGAAAGTACTAAGAAAAGGTCATTATCTTCGTATTGTCAAAGGGATAATCATGTTTATGGGCACCCTTCGCAGGCATGAGTTACAACAATACTCCAACTAAAGATGTTAACACTCTTCTTCGAGAGTGCTTAACAAGGATATATATGTATAGGTTGATTTAATTAAATTTCTTCATACACGACATAAAAGTTTTTAATTGTATATCATTCTCAAATAAAGAAAATATATAAAGATAAGATAATCAAAAATAGTAATTTTATGTTGAGATATTGCTTTACAAAGTTTTATAATTTTTATTCATGTAAAAGAAAACACTTCTTCATAATTTTAATTTTAATTTTTCTTCTTACCAAGATTGTAACATACATGAGTTGGTACTAATGTTGAAAATGGTACACTATAGTACTACTGCGTGGGCAATAATAAATATCATTTTAAATAATTTTCTAAAATTAGAGAAAAGTCTCTCTGTTTTATATAATTAAATAAAATTTATTATAATAATTCTAATTTGTATTAGTAGTTAATATTAATTATTCAAATAATTTTATTATTTAATAATAAAAATAGATTATGAAAAACTAAAAATATTCATATAGTCATAAAAATAAAGGGATAAAAATCCTAAAGTGTCCAACTTTTTAGGAATTTTCCATTTTAGTACCCAAACTTTAAAATTTGTCAATTGAGTTGCCAACTTTTTAAGTTCTTACATTAGTTTTGTTAATAATTTGTTGATTTGTTAGACTAGGGTAAAAAAAAAAAAAACAAGTAGATACCTATATATCATGAACAACAAAGATTTTATTAGCCAAATCAACAAATTATTTACAGAATTAACGTTTTGAATTAAATTGACAAAGTTTTTAAAAGTTAGTAACTCAATTGAAAATTTAAAAGGTTAGATACTAAATTTAAAAAAAAAAATCCTTAAAAGCGACACCTTATGAGTAGTTATCCGAAAAATAAATTAAACTCATATGCTATAAAATTAAAAATAATTATATGAAATAAAAATTTATATCATATATTCATAAAAAATAAATTACACCTATGCTTATGTTATAAAATAAAAATAATTATTCCAAAAATAATGTCAAAAAAGAAATTTAAAAATATAAAAACAGTATCGGGCGAAAGTAGTCAATATTACAAAGTGAAAACGACTCTGTAAAGGCAATATATCTACGTAAAGAGAACAATTAGCCGTTTGGTCCAAACTTTTGTCTGTCAGTATCGGTTACCTTCAGTTCAAGCTTCCTGTTAGATTCATACATTGGCAGAAGATTGTTTATCACATTGGTTCTTTTCTTTGGCCCTGCCATTACTTTCTTGTTTCCCTTTCGCCTTTTCGGTGGCATGATTAGCATATAGAAACAGTTAATTTCTGTAGAAAAGTATTAGAGAAAAGCATATGTGCTTTACTCCTTGTACAAGATTATGAACAGCAGAATATCCTTAATTAGGATAAATTTGGAAGCCAATAATGATCTCCAGTAAACTATCTTTGGACAACTAACAGAATGGAGGGCTCTAATATACCAAAATGTAAAAGCACAAATAGCTCCAAGCCAGTGCCATGCAGTAATCAGATTTGTGGTGTCTAAAAAGTGCACAGATTCATTCAGAAGTAGTGGTCATGATTGTTGCAGATGCAGTTGTTGGAGCAGTAGTTGCTCAGCTATTATCTGCTGTGGTTAATGCGAGGGAGAACACCAAGAATTTCGATCAGGCCTTGGAGACGTTACAAACAACGTTGGAAACAATTACCCCAGTTGTTGAAAAGGTGAAAGATCTGAATAAGTTATTCAATCTTGGAAGTGAAGAGGTGGAGAAACTGTGGGAACAGATCAAGAGAGGCCAGGAGCTAGTTGAAAAGTTATCACAAATCAATGGATGTTGCATTTGCTTTATGGCATCTGGTTACACTGGGAAGCTTCTTAGATTGGATAGCTCGCTTAAAAGGTTCTGTGAGATTGTTATGTTGCTTCAACAATCAAAGTTGATGACTGGAGTTCACGAGGATGTCAAGTTCATACGTGAGGAACTTGAGCGCTTGAATTCAGCTGACAAGACTGCACTTTTGCGTCCATATGCTCCTCCTGACCCACCACAGTTTACTGTTGGATTAGACATGAGAATGTCGAAATTGAAAGATGAACTGTTTAAGCAGAGTGTATCAGTGGTTGTAGTGTCTGCACCAGGAGGATGTGGGAAGACGACATTGGCTAAAAAACTTTGTCAAGATGAGCAAGTTCAAGGTACCTATAGAAGTATTTAGTCTTTCCTAATTTCTTTCTGGTTGAAACTTGTGTTTGGCAACTTTAGCAAGCAATTCTGTCCGACAAAGAAACAAGAAGAAAAAAGATGATCCAGGAAAACCAAGAGACAAATTAATGCAAGTTTAACTCCAGAAAATTGTTACCAGCTTTGCATCATTCGATTATGGAGATTTCCGGTACTCTCAGAAAATCCTAAAGTTTAAGCTTTTCAAAAGATATCAGATAATTGAATCTGTCGATCTATGTGACACCATTTTATGATTTTGATTTTGAATCTTTGGAACAGTAGAATGTGTTCTTAGACAATAGGGTTTAGAGCAATCAGCTTCATCTAAATTTTAATGTGTGAAAATTCGCTTTCAATCCTAAACGTGATCTTATACTTTAACACTTTTTGATTGAAGGATTGATCTATCCATTATAAAATTTGATAAATGTTATATGGACAGGAAAATTCAAAGATAATATCTGCTTTGTGACTGTCGCAAAGACACCTAACTTGAAGGCTATTATAAGGCAGTTATTTTTACACATGGGATATGTGGCTCCCGAGTTTGAAGATGATGAGGATGCATTCAACCGCTTGAAGATACTGCTGAAGCATGTAGCCGAACCTACATTGTTCATTCTTGACAATGTTTGGCCTGGTTCAGATTCTCTACTTGACAATTTCAGTTTTCAGCTACCTGACTATAAGCTTTTGGTGACATCAGTATCTACTTTCCCAAGATTTGATTGTACTAAAAAACTGGAGCCTTTGAACTTCGAAGATTCCATGCGCCTCTTTTGCTACTCAGCAGGTCTACAAGAAGGGAGCTCATATGTGGACGAAGATCTTGTGACTAAGGTGCTTGGTCAATCCGCAATCCGAAAATGCATATATACTTTAAAACCTGGACATTTCAGTTTTGTTAATTACGAATGAGACTATAATATCATTAGAACCTTTTCTAGATCTTCCGAAACAATTGGTGTGGTATAAACAGAGAGTTACAGAGGTGACTCTGTTGCTACTTTCAGTGTGTTTGATGTCCAATGAGTTGGTAACTTTATTTTATTGGAACAATTTGCAGGTGGTAAAAGCCTGCAATGGATTTCCACTGGCCCTGAAAGTGGTGGGAAGATCACTTTATAGACAACCTCCGGCAATCTGGCGGAATAGACTGAAGGAATGGTCAAAAAGTGGTTCATTGTTCGAAACAAACAAAGAAATTCTTAAATGCCTCAAGAGCAGCTTTGATGCTTTAGATGATACGGTTGTCAAGGACTGCTACATGGACTTAGGTTCATTTCCTGAAGGCCAATTCATTTCTGCAACAGCCCTTATTGATATATGGGCAGAATTGTATAAACTAGAAGAAGATGAAATGACATCATACCTCCATAAATTGTCTACTTTGAGTCTGGTTGACCTCGCATTTAAGAGGTACCTTTGAAAAGCAGATTCACCAAAACTAATCCTGAGCTAGATTAACTATGATAATGAAACTGTATGATTCTTGCTTTTCCCGAAAGATGAGCTTGAGGAAATGCAGGTTGACCATGGTTGTTTATCTTGTTATATTTTTGAACCTCGTATAATGTTAGATAGAAATGCAGCTATATATCTTTGAGCCTGAAGAAAGAATCTCTTTCTTAGCAACAGGTATTTTCCTATTCAACAGGAAAGATGGAAGTGAAATTGAGGGCTACTATGAAGACCACTTTGTCATGCAGCATGATCTTCTTAGAGGAATGGTAAACCACCTGAGCAATTTGGATCCCATTGAAGAAAGGAAAAGGCTGGTGGTAGATTTAGTTGATAGCAAATTTCCGGATTGGTGGTGCCAACTAAAACAGCCATCATTTAATGCCCGCCTTTTGTCTTTCTCCACAGGTAGCTGATCTGAACTGTTGTAACCAAAATTTTCATGAGATCTCAAATGCTGTTTAACAAACATCACCTACTTAATCTCATTATAAAAAAAAATGATAGAGTTGATATGAAGTTATTAATGTCACATGAAAGGCAATTCTTCTCAGAAAACTTGAATCTATAGAGTGACACTTATAATGAGATTAAGTAGGTGATGTTTGTTAAACAGCATTTGAGTTACCAAAAAAAATAACTCGTGTCATTTTTTTAAAATAAAAAAATGTGGCAATTTTGCAGATGAAACATTTTCATCAAATTGGTGCAACATGCAAGCTCCAGAAGTTGAGGTCCTAATTCTGAACTTTCGTGCAAAGAAGTACACTTTACCCAGGTTTACAGAAATGGAAAATCTAAAGGCTCTGATAGTTACAAATTATGGAGCTGGAAATGCTGAAATCGTTAACTTTGAGCTTCTCAGTAATCTTGAGAAACTGAGAAGAATTAGAATGGAGCAGGTTTTGATTCCTTCCATTACTCTGAACTCTGGACAGCTAAAAAGTCTGCAGAAACTATCCTTGTTTATGTGTACCATGGGCCAGGAATTTTCCCACGACAACATACAGATTTCAGACAGATTACCAAACCTAGAGGAGATCAATATAGGCTACTGCAGTAACCTTGTGGAGCTACCTGTTGGTATGTGTGAAGCAGTCAAGTTAAAGAGACTTAGTATCACATATTGTAATAGGCTGTCCAAATTGCCTAAAGAAATTGGAAAGATAGTGGATTTGCAGTTGTTGAGGCTCAGGTCCTGCATAAATTTGTTGGGGTTGCCAGACACAATCTGGAGCTTTGACAAGTTAAACACTCTCGACATTGCTGATTGCTTAAGCATCAGGAAATTGCCAGACGGAATCGGTGACTTGCGGAGTTTAAGAAAGCTTTACATGAATGGTTGCTCCAAATGTGAACTGCCAAAATCGGTCATCAATCTTAGGCAACTGAAGCATGTGGTTTGTGATGAAGAGACAGCCAAGTCATGGGAACCTATCAAACACCGGTTCTCTGACCTCAGAATCGGAGAATAAAACTGTTCCAGTCCCATACAGACAAAAATGTTAATAGTCTACAAAGGATTATGTTTATAGTCTGTTTAAGTATTATTGAAAGATAAGTACTACAAAACTGTTTCAGCTACATACGATATACATTATTTTGTAATAGTAAGAAACTATGTGACTACTAGTTTTTGGAGACATGCAATAAGAGTGTGATAGAAGCCTAGGCCCAATTGTCAGGAATGTGCATTTTCGCACAAAGAATAAGGAACTAAAATCGGTCGATCCTTGAATTTTGGTCCAGGAATGTCACTATCATTCTATTATGAATGTTGTTTTGCTAATGCTGACTGTTGTCTTGAAGTTTGTTGTCGTTTTGCATAGTCCTAGAATGATGACTGGGCAAGGTTGTTATATCAACAGCGTTTATAGTTAGGGGTATGGGTGTAGGGAAGATCATCGAGTGAGTGAATAGTGATTAGGAGTGACCTCAGTGTCAGGGAGAGACGAGGACCTCTCTAATGTCCTCCAGGCTCCAGCAGTCGTGTATTACCTTCCCATAATCAATCAATTCTACTTTTATCCTTCTCAGTACTGATCTTCTGTTCCCTCATTATATTGCTTAGTTTTGGTTAAGAGTGTGGTTCTTATTATTTTGTATCATAGTCCACGTCCCTGTGAGTAGATATGACGTAAACAAGGATGGAGAGTAGAGTAGATCAATTAGAGACAGCGATTCTGGGACTTAAGAAGTAGTTGACATACCTGACGATGGCTGTTTCAAACTTAGCCCAAAAATCAAAGTTAAGAAGACAGAGCTTGGAGAATATACAGCAGAGTTTGTAAGCCTTGCTGAAATAACAAACCCTTGCTTCAGGATTTCTAGTCGAATATAGTAATGCTAAGACTGGGCAAGAAGTGAGAACCAATACCGATAATGATCCTTGTTGGGAAAATCGGGTAATTTTTCCCTCTAAAGTAAACAACTAGTGAAGTGAACCAATTCGGTAATACTCAGGAAAGACCGTCAAACGGACTCCTAAGACAGTATTATCATTCCACGTAAAATCCCAGGAAAGGGCGGAGGGATCACAAACGGTCCCACTTAAAATCCGGCCTCCTAGACAGAAGTTACGTGCACGGTGTATTTATCAGAACCTAACCCGTGTATATACACGAACAGTAAATACACCTAAATAATTAAGCACAACACTACAAATATACCTGACAAATAATATTGAATACTATAAATGCAGAATAAATAAAAGAGATAAGGAAAGAACATACCCGAAAATTGATAACGGAGTTCGGCCAATTTTGCCTACTTCTCCGAGCACCGCTTAAGGCAGCCTGCTCTTATTAGGAAGAGAATACTAAATTTGATATGTATACAGCTTTGGTGTATTTATCAAATGTTTTGGGATTTTTTTGGGATGATTTTAACTAAGGAAGGGAGGCTCCTTTTATAACTTCAAAACCTCCCCCCAACTTCATCTCTTAACAATATGGGATTCAAATTGAGACACCAACTACCAAACCAAAGTCAAAAATATACCAAGCCAATTGAAAGTCAAAATAATACAACATCCTTCACCTGTACTATATTCACAAGACATAGCAAAGTGATTTTTTTTCATACACAATCAATCAACCAATACCAAGACACCACCACAAATTCCCTCACGTAAGCCTCTCTCAATGCAGTAAAATATTCATATCAAAGCTGCACACTTTCCTTTTCCATTCACCATTAAAAGTTACCGGAAAACCTCATCGAAACACTCACGTATTTTTCTACAAAACGGAGATAACACCCAATGATGCACGCAATAAGACTAACACAACAGTGATTCATGGCAACATCCACCGAAAAGAAAATCACCCAATAACTCTCTTGGGTCCCTAAAAAAAACTTAGTCACGCAGTAGAGAAAAACTTCTAGACATAGAAACCTTCACACCAGATAACTCACATGTCATCTTTCATTATCCATATTTTAAAAAGAAACGTAATCCACTCTAATCTTCGTCCAAGATGGTCTCTTATTTGTGCAACAATACTATCCAAGAATCCAATTCAAATAAGACTTCTTGATTTATATTCTTATTCATTATCTTGAATATCCAATAATTAAAAATACCAAAATTAAATAGTAAGACATATCCTAGTAATCTCCCCTTTTTTGACATTTTTGTCACAAATAAGAAACTTCTATTGAATCATATAATCAAATATATAAGTATTGAAGTCACAATACTCCCCCTCAATCCAAGGTCAAGTTTCAAAGAACATCCATCAATTTCTTCAAGTTCAAAAAACTTCTAAAGAAATAATAATGAGCATCCATCAAATATTCAATCAAACAAATACCTCCCTCTTGGAACAAAAAAATGTCAAAAAGTAAGACTAATAATTACGGAAATACCTTGAGAGCTCCCCCTAAATGGAACATTCACCAAAAACAATATGATGTCTTCTCCTTGGGACAAAACATTGTCAAAACAAGAATACCTTAAATGCGATCAATCTCAGCAAATAAAGAAGCATAAAAATCAGTAATAAGTACAGCGGAAGAATCATAAGTATGCCGAAATAACATTTTACTATCAGTCAAAACACTTACTAACGTATTATTATTCACGTCAAAGTCATCTGCATATGACTCATTAAATTCAAAAATCCCCCATCATCAAGCATAGGCTCATGTATACATCAATCAATTGAAACTTAGAAAACCCATAAATAAAACATTCAGAAAGCCTAAACGATAACTCCTTCATACCTTTTTTTGTTTTTGTTTTTGTTTTTTAATAAACAACATCAAACTATACTTAAAAAAATGTAAAGCACATAGTCCTTGTGCCTCTTGAAGAAATTCAAACCTTGATTTATTCCTTGTCATATTATCTCGATCATCAATTGTCTGGTTGATTTCTTCATCTAAAGTAACTAACTTATCCTCAATTTGAATAGTTTCTTCAAAATCAATAACTAGCTGTGAATTTGGACAATTTCTTATTTTTCCTTCACTACGTTTTTGTGTTTGTACTTGACCCTTTCTAACTCAAGAATGTTTCGGTAACATGGGTTGCTGCCGAAAATTTGATGGAGAGTGTCTAAATTTTTTATTTTTACCCCTTTGAAACATCATTTATAACAACTTGTAACATTTCGATCTTATGTGCTTGATTCCAATTTTTCTTTGAGATTTCTCCTTGGACAGATCTGGTCGCACCAATTTTCTCATCATTCAACTTGGAACATTCACCTCTACAGCCAATGTCTTGAATGTTTCCTTTAGTCTTACCAATTTCTAATAACTTTTCTAGCTTTTTGGTATCTCCATTTAGCATTCTTATTCCCTTTTTCATATTGACCAACTTTAACCTTTTTTTTATTAAGCTCATCTATTGTAGATAACAACTTCTTCTCAAGATCTTGAATAATGTTCTTTATGCAAGAGTTTTCCTCCTTCAACTTCTCATTTTCCTTATATGTTTGGACCTATTTAGCATACATTAACTTCTAGGATTCATAAATGCCTTCCTTTTTTTATCTGAAGTATTGTCATCACTGTAATAATCTGAAATTGAGCTTTGAGCTAATTCTTTTGCGTTTTCCCCTGAATTTTCTGATTTACTTACATTTTCGTCATTGGTTACTTCCTTCTTAGTTGTTGTAAAGCAAGTAACTGGACTTTTATTGTATAAAGTAACTAACGCAGTACTATTTATAGCTTATTCTTCACTATCATACTCACTTTCGAATTCATTCTCACTCTAAGTGTTTGTATAAAACTTCCCTTCTCTCTTTTTCAAGGTGTTAGCACATTTCACTTGCATATGTCCGAAGCCTTGACACTCATAACATTGAATTTTCTTCACTTTTTTCACCCTTTTGAGTTTTCCTTTGTTGTTTGAAATTACTATTTGATGAGCTCCCACTGTTTTACATAAAATTGGATCTATCCTTCTTCACTTTCTTTAACCACTTACTGAGATTTCTTGTTAATAACTGCATATCCTCATTCTTATCAAATTCATCTTCGAAGTCATTCATGACTTTACCAATATCGACTTGCAATGTCAATCCTTTGCTTCTTTCTTGCTTACCCTTTAAAAGATTCATTTCGAAATGTGCAAGAATTTTAATTACCTTCTTCAATGACAAATCGTTAATGTAGGCCTCCTCTATTGCTGCAATTTTTGGAATAAATCTCAGAGGCGGTGGTCTCAACGTCTTCTTGACTAGTTTTAGATTGAAATATTTCTTTTCGAGTTGATGCGCCTGATTTGCTCTATCTTGTAATCTTTCATGAAAGTCCCCAATGTTCTCATTTTCATCCATATTCAGTTCTTCAAATCTCACAGCTAACATCTATAATTTTGACGCAATCACAGATTTGGACCTTTATGAATAATTTGCAAAGGATCTCAGGCTTCTTTAGCCGATTCACAAGCTGATATTATTCAGAAATGTCCTTCATTAACAACACTAAAAATCACATGCATTGCTTATGAGTTTCCAAGGGCACTTTCTGCTTCGGCTCTTGTCCATTGAAATGGATCTTTTCGAATTGCCTCTCCTTTATCATCCGTAATCATCAGATGCGTCTACCCATGTACTATCGAGTGCTAAACTTTTGTACCCTAAGCTTGGATGAAGACTCTCATTCGTGATTTCTATGCAGGATAGTTAGATCCATCCAACAGTGGTGGTCTTGTGATCAATGCACCCTCTCTTGTAGCCATATTCGCGAAACTAGGATCTACACTAACTTGCTACCAAGTTCTGAAACAGTAACCCTCTTTGATACCAATTGAAAAATTGTAGTGGAATAGTTTTGCAAAAACTTCAATTTGACTGCAGTTACTTGTAACTGTATTTGTCAGTTACTAGATATAAAGTAACTATATCAGCAATTTTTAATTTTTCAACACAAATAAAAATAGAAAAATAAATACAAAATTAAAGAGATCAACAACGAAATTTGGTAACATAATTCGATACACCTTGCCTACATCTACGAGGCCTCAATCAGCTTAATTCTTTCACTAATGACATAGTTTTATACAAGGCTTTATCGAGTCAACATCACTCAACCCTTAACATCATCTCTCGTCCTAACTATCCGTGAAAGAATTTCACACCCAGTAGTACGACCGCCTCGTACTAACCTTAACAGAGAAATTTTCTCAACAATCTTATAACTAAAGAACACAAAATAAATAACTCAAGTGATTAAACAAAATTTAACATAAATAAAAACACTTGAAAAAGAGACAAAGAGTAACTTCCCAAAGTTTTCGGCTTTTTCTGAAGACTAATCTGATAGTTGTTCACCAATGAAACTAGCTACCCAATATGTTGCTGCCTTGAAATTTTATGCATTCTACTACCACGTGATTTGCTCATTCACCAACAACCAACCTTGAACAAGACAAAGAGAGAGCCATGCATAAAGGAGTGCACCATCACAAAATCTGAAACTCACAAAATCTGTCCTTTAGCCCACGACACTATCATGCACATATGTTGTTAAACTAGATAAGGAGCCACATACACATACACCACTCTTACTTCAGCCTACGTACTAAAAAACATACACATACACCACTCTTACTTCAGCCTACGTACATAATCCCTCAAATTACCAAAATAATCAGATCAAGGTTTCACCATTCACGCACACATCATCAATCAACGCCCAGCCAAAACCTCCACCAAGTCACTCGTGTGTGTGTGGTACAGAAGCAAGATAACGCATATAGAAAATTTTAGACAAGAAAAATCACCTACACAACAACACTCCTTCACCTGTCTCACTATATTTGCAACACACAGCAACGTGATTTGTTTCATACACAATCAATCAACCAATACCAAGACACCACTACAAATTCCCTCACGCAAGCCTCCCTCAATGCAGTAAAATATTCATATCAAAACTGCACACTTTCCTCTTCCATTCACCATCAAAACTTACCAGAAAAACCTCATCAAAACACACACATATTTTTCTGCAAAACAGAGACAATACCCGGTGACCCACACAATAAGACCAACACAACAGTAATTCACGACAACATCCACCAAGAAGAAAATCACCCAATAACTCAAATGTGTCCCTAAAAAAAGCTTAGTCACGCAGCAGTGAAAAAAATTCTAGATATAAAAACCCTCACACCAGATAACTCACATGTCATCTTGCATTATCCGTATTTAAAAAAGAAACGTAATCCACTTCAATCTTCATTCAAGATGGACTTTTATTTGTGCAACAACACTATCTAAGAATTCAATTCAAGCAAGACTTCTTGGTTTATATTTTTATTCATTATCTTGAATATCCAATAATCAAAATTGTCATGAATAAATAATAAGATAATCATAACAATTCCAAATAGTAAAGAAATCAGTTGTTGCATGATTTAAGCTTTAAAAATGCTATGGAAACATACTTCTTGTTAATTAGATGATATCTGCTCTTGCATTTTAACCATTCTCCCTGATTGATCTAAAAACCAGGATGTTTGTGGTGGACACGACTGCTTTCTGATAGACAACTACAACCAATCAAGCAGGACTGGGCCTGAGATAATGTATGATGCTTCGTTTTGAGTATTTGCAAGGCGCAGAGATGGATAGCTATTTTCATGATGTAGGAGGATATAATGTCTGCTTTATGAATTTGAATGAGGTCCTTTTTGTGGTTTTGGTTGTAGTCTAACAATAAAATGTCAATTTTTCCTAACTTAACTCTCCTTGACAGGGGCTAATCTATTTAGCTCCAAAGTAATTTGCTTATCAGTTTGAAGTTTCTATCATTTGTTCATGATGATACTCTTTGCAATTATGGACAATAGTCAGCTCAGTCTCTAGAATTGTCCAAGGTTTTGTAAATACGAGTTGATTGGCATTAGCTTAGTCTGTATCAGATATTGAATAATGTTATCAAGATAACTTGTTTATACATTTGATGTATAATTATGGAATTTAAAGGATAAGGATTGGCCATTGTCTTTCATTCACATCTATTATGAAGTATCTAATACTACCTGAACTTGCGAGTAGAACTTTTGGTTGAAGGAGTAAGAGAGAATCTTAGACATTACATTTGAATGGAGCGCGGGTTATTGGTATTCTATGTTATGAGATAAACAAAGGACTTGTTTTACTTTAGTAATGTTCACTGTTCGCTTTTCATTAGTGATATATAAGAAACGTGCCTTATTACTCTTACTATTGTGAGTCACGCTTTCAGAATCAAGGGCACTACAGGAGTGGAAATGGTGTCTGGCCTTCATTGGTACATAAAGTATTGGTGTGGTGCTCATATTTCATGGGACAAAACGGGTGGCATACAGATTGCTTCAATTCCTAGCCCGGGATCACTGCCTCTTGTGAAAGATGGGGGTATACAGATTCAAAGACCCATTCCATGGAGCTATTACCAGAATGTCGTGACATCCAGTTGTAAGTTCCAACCCATGTATCTTGTTTTACGTCCAAGTTTTTTTTTTAATAATTCTGCCAATGATGAGATGTAGCAACCGCTGCAAGTCAATAGTGGTTACTAGACACGAATTATGAAATTTAACAAACATGTTTTCGTGTTGATTTACTTTTATCTTACATTCACCAGGTGAAGGAAGTTTGTGAAGTAAAACCCTGTTTTGATATTGAAATTGTATTGATAGTCCCAATTATGGCACTCTTTTTTGTAGA
>JANZXV010000210.1:22025880-22037105 GCA_027576455.1 Erythroxylum roigii | reverse complement strand
CGTTCTGTCCTCAGCAACCAAACACATCTGTCCTCAAGACGGAGACAATTTTCTCTGTTCTGTCCACCATAACCAAATAGCTCACTGTCTCCATTTTTTGTTTCGTTCCGTCTCTGGGAATTCTGTTCTGTTCCGTCTTCAGCTACCGGAGACAGCAACCATACAGGCAGTTATTGTGTTCTGTCAACTGTCCCACTCTTGGGACAGTAACCATACGCTGGGTTAATACTCACTGTCATTACGGGTGTCTGTCTGAAAAGCACATAACATCATCACCGACATGTTGCGTGGGCTGCCCATCTTTACTTTTCCTTTTATATTTTCTTCTCTGCTAATCTTCCACTCCTTCCTTCCGATCTGTGCATGAAGAATATATAGCGGATTGTTACATTACCCCAAAATATTCGTTGTTTACTCCATGCAAGTGATTGGGTCTGACGAAGTCTCCCCCGAACTGTTAGGACAATGAATGTAATATGTGGCTCCTTCTATGATGGCAACTGAACTTGATTTGGGCAAATTGTTTTATTAGCATAGATGCAAGGAAGAAGAAGCCAAGCTGGTACCTGGAAACAGATCAAAGTCACTGAATTAGTAGGATTAATTTTTGAGATTTTTTTCCCTTAGTGTACTATTTCCAAAGACTTTCAGGTTTTTGTGAACAAGAGAAAATGACGATTGGGTGACAGATCGCCATGTGCAGGGATAAATGACGCAATCAATGCACTCGCTACCTAATTCCAAACCACTGCATTTGCAAAGAAAAGAGCAATCCCTATAACATAATAAAGCCCAAAGTTTTTAATTTTTGGTAAAAACAGAGATAGCTGCTTAACTATTGAAAGCAACAGATAATGTCGTAGAAACCTATAATGGAGAAAAAGAAAAGGTTTAAAACAAAAAAGGACAAGAGCAGAGGCTCTGCTGAGAGAACCACAGAAAAAATGCAAATAAAGGGAGAGAAGTAACCAAAACAGTGCATGACTAAAAGAAGACTGAAATTTGAAGGAAATGATGGGACCCCGTCTCATTATTTTCAATTTTTCTATCTAAGAATCAAGCACCGTCAGAGAGTGAAGTTGGGAAAAAAGAAATTTTCCGCATTACAGCTGCTAAGGCTCCACCTTCTAAAGAAGACATGGAACAACTTGGCGGTAGGCAATTACCATAACGCGGAAACGCGTGAAATGCGCTGAGCTTCATCTCTATTACCAACCATAAAAAGAACATTACATTGATACGTTTTTGTCAGAAAGGAAATAGCTTTTTTTTTTTAATAAGGTGGTAAGCATTGTCCATTTTGTACTTGTACCTGAAGCATTCGCATTTTACACTGACCCAGCGAAGGTAGTTTTCGCGCCTTGTCCTTATTTAAGCCCAACCAGTCACTTGCTTTCATTGATTGCCACCCAGAGGGGTAAGAAAAGAGGTCCGGCCACCTCTCATTCTCTTTTCTCTACATGATCTTGGAGTGAGTCCATGAGAGTGACCTCTCGTTTTGTTTTCTTACTAATTCAGTGACTTTGATCTGTTTCCACTTTTGCAGATCTAAATGGGAAAAGTGGCAATCTTTTTGTGCTTATTCTGTGGAGTTTTGGCGGCTTTAAGTGTTAATGTAGCCAATGCAGATGACCCATATAGGTTCTATACCTGGACAGTGACTTATGGGTTTATTTCTCCTCTTGGTGTGCGCCAACAGGTAATTCATTTTCGTTTGGGTGTTAGGTTTGATCTCGATCGTGTGTTAGGGGAGAGTCTGGCTCTTGGAAGCTAATAGAGTTGTGGTTTTTTGCCGTGCAGGTGATTCTTATTAATGGGCAGTTTCCTGGTCCTAGACTTGATGTGGTGACAAACAACAACATTATTCTCAATCTCATCAACAAGCTGGACCAACCTTTCCTTTTAACATGGTAAGTTCCTTATTCTCTGTCACATCACTTTCTTATGTTCGTGGCCTTTGTTTGTTTTCAGCGTGACTGGTTGCTCGAGGATAGAAATAAGATGTGGATACACACTCCTCCCTATTCGTGCAAATTTTTTATTTCATATACCTTTTAAGAATGTAAAAGCTTCCTTCTTTCTTTTTGGTTATGCGAAAAGTAACAAATGGATTCACAAATTAAATCTTAAATTTAAGTTGCTGCTCTAAGTTGTTTAGAAGAAGAGTCTGGAGATTCTTGCTTTATCTCAATTTCCTGCGTTCTATGCTTTAAAGTTTTAAAGAAAGTTCAGAAATTTTTTTCTTTTATTTTAATCAATCAAATTTACTGTGTGGAAAGTACTAATGCCGGATGATTAATTAGAATTTGCATTCTAACTGAGACAACTTTCGATTATACTGCTACAACTAGGAATGGCATTAAGCAAAGAAAGAACTCTTGGCAAGATGGAGTGCTGGGGACCAATTGTCCCATTCCCTCAAACTCTAATTACACTTATCAGTTCCAAGTTAAGGATCAGATTGGAACCTTCACTTATTTCCCTTCCACACTATTCCACAAAGCTGCTGGAGGATATGGAGCAATCAATATCTATGCAAGGCCTCAAATCCCAGTTCCATATGAATTGCCTGCTGGAGATTTCACTTTACTAATTGGTGATTGGTACAAAACAAGCCACAATGTAAGAAGAAATGAAGATTCTTTTAGCTCATGATTTTCTTTTCCTTTTTTTTTTTTTCTTAATCCACCATAATTGTCTTTGTATTAATATGTGATGCATTACATTTGATATAGGCCATCAATATTATGTTATGTTTTTGAGCTTTATACTCCACTGCCACTTCAAAAGCCATGAAAACAAAAGAAACAAATTCTACAAATGTAAAAGCTGCTGTAGCATAACTTCATCATGTGCATTGCCACGAGGCCTGCTTTTTGTCTGGGTTATGGCATAAGCTGGCAATCAAAGACACTGATTTATTTCCTTGAGCCTGTGTTTCATTAGTTCCTTACTGTGAAAAAGCCTTTTGTGCTGTGAACTATTTGCATTCGACATTCTATGCAATGATTAAACCTATATGGAATTTGAACTAGTTGCTATTTCCATTCCAATATGCCTAGTTAGGCTTACCCATCTTTTGAATCAGAATTATCAGATAGAACCTGAGTAGAAATCTGATCCTGCTATTTCGTTGTTGTTTGGCGGGAGAGTCATTTGTTCTGTGTAGCACTTTAACATTCCATTTGATATTACTGGCATTCACCTTAAAGTGTGATTATATTGCAGATATTACAGGTGTCTCTGGACTCTGGCAAATCTCTTCCCTTCCCAGATGGACTCATAATTAATGGCCAGAGTCACACTACCTTCACTGGTGATCAAGGTCATTGCTATAATTCATATCAAATTTATAATTTCATATTCAAGATTTGAAGCATTTTATCCAACGGTTTCTGTAATTTTTTTTACTAACATCTTCCTCGTGTTCAGGTAAAACCTACATGTTCAGGATCTCCAATGTAGGATTGTCTACCTCATTGAACTTCAGGATTCAGGGCCATACGATGAAGTTAGTGGAGGTTGAAGGATCTCACACAATTCAGAATGTTTATGACTCTCTTGAAGTGCACGTTGGCCAATCTGTATCTGTCTTAGTTACCCTAAATCAGGCTCCAAAAGATTACTACGTTGTTGCTTCAACACGTTTTACCAACCAAGTTCTTACAACATCTGCATTGTTGCATTACTCCAATTCTAAGGCCCCAGCCTCTGGACCCCTGCCAGTTGCTCCTGCTGACCAAATAGAATGGTCAATGATGCAAGCTAGAACTATAAGGTATTGGCCAATGGTTGATTAGTTATCTTAGAGACTGGAAACTCCTTGTACAATTCTTTCACCAAACTAAGATATGTCCAAATTGTTGGATATTTGGTTCATTCTTTCATCTTTCTTTTTTCTTGAAGGCGGAATTTGACAGCAAATGCAGCAAGGCCGAATCCCCAGGGCTCATTCCATTATGGAAAGATAGCAATCACCAAAACATTTGTATTGGGCAATTCGGCACCTCAAATCAATGGAAAGCAGCGTTATGCCGTTAACAGGGTTTCCTATATTAATCCTGATACGCCTTTAAAACTTGCTGATTACTTCAACATCCAGGGAGTCTTTTCCCTGAACTCCATCCAAAGTGTTCCCTCCGATGGTCCTGCATATTTAGCAACCTCAGTTATCTCGACCAACCTCCATGATTTTATTCAAGTTGTTTTCCAGAACAATGAAGAGTCTATTCAATCCTGGCATCTCGATGGTTATGACTTCTGGGTTGTTGGGTAAGTAGCAACGTTCTGTTGCATCCAAATTTTAGCGAGTCTTATGAGAGCAACAATTAACCTCACAAACATCTGCAGTTTTGGCTATGGGAAATGGTCACCGGCCAAGAATCTAACGTACAACCTAGATGATGCTATAAGCAGACACACTGTTCAGGTAAGTGAGATGCACTTACAATTTAATTTCACAATATCTCCTCACATCACGGCAGTCTGATCAGTTCCAGATCATCAATCAATCTATAGCTAGTTTATTTATTTCATTGCAGGTATATCCAAACTCGTGGTCCGCCATATTTATCTCCTTGGACAACCAGGGCATGTGGAACATGAGGTCTGCGATATGGGAAAGGCAGTATCTTGGGCAACAACTATATCTCAGGGTCTGGAATTCAGTGAAAAGCTTTGCAAATGAATATGACATTCCTTCTAATGCTCTGCTCTGTGGCAAAGCCATCGGACTGCACCCATAGAATGATCAACTATTTAAGCTTTAATCTGTTCCCTAGGTCATGAGGATTTGACTAGAAGGGAAAACAGAACATGATAAGAGGAAACAATTAAAGGCAGATTTAATTGTATCATTGACATGTTATAGTATGCTTAATATCTTTATAAATGCTTATGGTCATCTTAGAGAGTTCTGCGTACAGAGACTAAGAAAACAAAAACGTATGAATTTATGTGGTTAGCCAAATTTATTTGACTTATGTTTTAGAGCAAACAAGATAATCCTCGTTAATGTGACAAAGATGATAAAGAAAAGTACTCAAACCTTAAGTTTCAAAGGTTTCATGAAAAGGTTTTCTTACAAATTCCTCGTCAAATTATCCATACAATGTGGTTATCTGTAAGAAAATTAGAAGCTTATAGAGTTAATGGTATCTTTTTCTCGCCTAAGAACTAATAAATGGATGGATAAAAAAGATTAGAGAAGGTTGAAACACTTAGAGCAGAAATTAGAGAACAATACATTATCGACAAGTAGGACAAGATGTATAACTTGGATGTTAAGAGTGTCCATTTTATCCTATTTTTACCTTGTCCCATGAATCTCAACTATCCATTTATGTGAAACTTATTTGAAACCTACATAAATATATGACTGAGATTCACAGGATAAGATAAGAACATGATAAAATAGAAGGAGAATCGTGGCTTTCTTAAATGAGCACATGAGAAGAATTTAATTTTACGGGAATTAAAAGAGGTCTACTTCACCAGTCTTGTGGCATGTGCCTAACACTTCTAGTGTTCAGCAATTCGAGATCCATCCTTGGGATTCACTTAAGAACATCTAACCGACCAATTAAGTAACTCTCTACTAGAATATCAATCAGTTGACTTTCGTCTGATGCTTATGATTAATTACTTTATTCATAATCACAATTAAACTAATTAATTATTTTATGATTAATTACTTTATTCATAATCATAATGAAAACATTATTCACATCAACTTAAAATTAAGTTTAGTAAATTATAATTGGATGTGGCAAGTCCTGATCTAATAAAACAAAAAGGGAATCGCAAGCAAATTTAGCAGTAGATATTGCAGAAACAATGAAGGACAGACGTGATCCACACAATACTCTCGTTTGTCTTAGGTCAGGTTTCATTTAAAATATAACTTTTTCTATACTACATAGTTATCATAACTCAATAGGCAACATAACATTAACATTTTTTTGGGGGGCCAATCTCTTGAACCGATATATTAAATGTTCTAAGCATTTAACAAGGTAAGTCAATTAACTTGCAATCAATTAATGTTTTGATCCGTTCTCGCCGCAGCCGCATTCGCTTCTTTAGATCTTTCTAATGATTCCGAGTAACTACTGCATTCATTATTCATGTCCTAGTCAAATATATTATTCTGTCCTCTCAAAAATGAACAAGCAAAAATAGTGAATAGGGTAAGCATATCTAAAATTCTGACCTCCTAATGAGTCTTGACGCTTAGATTTGCGTGACCTCCAGGATCTTGACTCCTTTATATAAGCCTTCAACTTTTTATGTGCTCACTAGTTCATTTCGACATTTCGTCCTTACATCTTTGAGCGGGTAAGGTTGGAGTTCTTAGCTAGGTACACTTTCTTCAATCTTGTTCATTTACTTTTTGTTTTCCCATGTTATCATGAGTATGTTTTACTAGCAATTAACTACTAAAGTTATTTTAGACTAAAACTGTAGCATTTTCTATTTGCTTTTTTGAATGTTATGGTACTTGAATTTTTAGTTAATGATGTTGGAGGGGTTACTATTATGACATATCATTGCTTTTAAAGGTGAGAGTGAGTTGGTAAGAGACTCTCCTGGCTTAAATAAAGTTGCGGGTTTGAACTGTCCCTATGTATGCAGCCATTTAAAACTTGAGGTTAGAGTTTTGTCTCTCGCAAGAGACCTATCCGGTTTGAGTGGAAATTAGTTTGGGTGTGGATGGTTTAAAGGTACCTTCTCATAATTGGGACCCTCCTAAGACACCTCCTTGAAAACAAAACAAAAAAAACTCATTTTTCACATTTTTCGTGTGATTACAATTTTAGGTTTTTTTATAACAGATGATGACTATTATTTTAATGAATAGTCTTTTATTCATTTCTCCTATTAAAACTTTGCTTAAAGAAAAATTTTCAGTTCAGTTTAATCTGTTCTGTGCCACTAAAAAAAGTGTCATTTCATGACTGTCTCTGCAAATGAACAATTCTCAGTTGAAGACGATTGTCCTCTTTAACTGAATGATGATATACATATGGACAGATCTAAAGGAATTGGAGGAATATATCACCGTAAAATGAGGCAGGCCATTCTCCTGTGTTTTTGTATTGGGCTATTGGCTTTGCTGAGTGGCATTTGGGTGGAAGCTGAGGATCCCTATAGATATTATACGTGGACAGTTACATATGGATACATTTCTCCACTTGGCACTCGTCAAAGGGTAGGTTCATCCATATAAAAGAATAGTTCTCTTTGAAATCTTCTTTTCCTGGAAATGAATGTTAACGTTCCTGTAAACTTCTCAAAGTCTTCTGGCAGATTTAGCCGTAACCTGATTGTTCCCTCTCGTGCTACTCTTTCTTGCAGGGAATCCTTATCAACGGAAAATTTCCTGGTCCAACTATCAATTGTGAGACTAACGACAACATAATTGTAAATGTCATCAATAAGTTGGACGAACCTTTCCTCATAACATGGTTAGTGCCCAGCATTATTTTCGTTTTTGTTTAGAAGTATATAGATTGTAGCCAGGAACCAGAGCAACAACTTATTTACTGGTTTATATCAGGAATGGTATTAAACAAAGAAAGACTTCATGGCAAGATGGAGTATTAGGAACCAATTGTCCTATCCCTTCAAACTCCAGCTGGACCTACAAGTTCCAGGCAAAAGATCAAATCGGAACTTACAACTACTTCCCTTCAACTGCTTTGCATAGAGCTGCTGGAGGCTTTGGAGGGTTCAATGTCCAGTCAAGGTCTGTGATTGCCATTCCATACCCTATTCCCAGCAATGAGTTCACACTGCTAGTCGGTGATTGGTACAAGACCGATCATAAGGTTTGTCATTGAAGATTTCTTATTTAAATGTCACTTTTAGTGCGTTAAGTTTAAACCAGGACCATGTTGGGCCTGTTTCAATGCGGAAATCTTGATGCTAACTTGTTGGGAAGTCCGCTTTCTACAGATATTGCAGAAAAAGTTGGACACGGGCAATCCTCTTCCTCTGCCTGACGCTCTTCTTATAAATGGGGTCGCCAAAGTTGCAACTTTCACCGGGGAAGCAGGTAACTTGATCCTAATCAAGTTACTTTGACTCTTCAGATCCTAATTAAAACTGAATGAAGTAAATCTAAGAGACTGCTTAACAACTTTTTTATAGGGAAAACTTACAAGTTCAGGGTCTCGAATGTGGGGATTGCGACCTCAATCAATTTCAGAATCCAGGGCCACGTAATGACCCTCGTGGAAGTAGAAGGAGCTCATACCTTGCAAGAAAAGTATGATACCATTGATATTCATGTTGGTCAATCCGTGGCTGTCTTGGTTACGTTAAGCGGTCACCCGAAGGACTACTACATCGTTGCCTCTACCCGTTTCACCAAGCCTATTCTCACTACTACTGGAGTTCTCGCTTATGCTGGCTCCAAGACGCCACCATCTCTACCGTTGCCTATTGGTCCAACCTACCAAGTTCACTGGTCTATGAAGCACGCCAGGACCATTAGGTAGTGATCTTCTTCCAAAGTTTTTACCTGATAGAGATGAAGTTAGGCAAACTGGTTTGATTTGCTTGTTGTCTACCATTTTTGATAAACAACTATGTGCTGTCACTTGCTAGGTTGAATTTGACAGCAAATGCGGCTAGGCCTAATGCTCAGGGCTCGTTCCATTATGGACAAATAAAAGTTGTCAGGACAATCATTTTAGCCAATACACAAACTAAGATCAACGGCAAGTTGCGGTATGCCGTTAACAGCATCTCCTACGTCGATCCAGCCACGCCTTTGAAGCTCGCTGACTGGTATAACATTCCCGGTGTCTTCAAGCTTAACTCAATTTCCGACAAACCTACTAATGCTAAACCTGTACTTGGAGCATCTGTAATCGGAACTACTCTTCACGACTTCGTAGAAGTTGTCTTCCAAAACCCGGAGAAGACAATCCAGTCTTGGCATTTGGATGGATACAGTCCCTACGTTGTTGGGTAAAACTTTTACTAAACGAATTTTATGTTTGCTCTAGTGTGTCGCTTTTTCCTAACGTGAGTTCTTGCACCATGTGTTTATTTGCAAATATTAATATCTGTTGCTCTAAAATTTTGCAGATACGGGTCCGGCGTTTGGTCTACCGGCAAGAGAAATCGCTACAATTTGGTAGACGGAGTTCCTAGGCACACTTTTCAGGTACAAGTGGAGAGTGGTCGTGTAGATGTATAGTTTTACAAAGAGCAATTCTAATATATTTACTAAAAGCTTTGTTAAAATTTGCAGGTATATCCAGTATCGTGGACTGCAGTATTGGTGGCGCTGGACAACAAGGGAATGTGGAACTTGAGGTCAGCGATCTGGTCTCGGCGATATCTTGGCCAACAGCTATATGTGAGAGTTTGGAACGACGAGAAAAGCTTGTACACCGAGACTGATGTCCCTCCTAATGCTCTGTACTGTGGTTTGGCCAAACATCCATAGCACTAGTTGGACGTTGATTGGAACTCTTAGAGCTTCAGATTTGTTTTTATTTCAACTATATCTTCTTGAATCAGTTACGAGGGTGTTACTGTTTCAAGAGAATGGAGAGATAGGTTTAGTGGAATATGAAAAGGTTTTCGTAGTTTATTTGTGGGAAATCACTTCCCATACTTGTTTGAAAATAAACGTGTTCGTCAATTCCATCAGCTGTGCTTGTCTCGAGATATTCCCTGCCGCTTCTAGTTCTCATTAAATGTTCACACGTGGACGATTCGTAATTCTCTAAATAAGAATTTATGGGCATTTTGTTAAATTGATTATAGGATATTATTTAAATTAATTACGACCTAACCAAAGCACCTCTCATAATTTTAGTTTCTAGTTTTTTTTATTTAAATTAATTACGACCCAACCAATCCACCTCTTATTTTTATTTTTATAGTTTCTAGTTTTCTTATTTGAATTAATTACGACTTAACCAATCCATCTCTTAGTGCCTGTTTAGATGGGCCTTTGGGAGGTCAATAAACACTTTTTATCACTACAAAAGTCCTTTTTTTAAATAAGTGTTTAGCTGTAAAATAAAAAAGTATTTTTTAATAGATATGACTTTTTTGGAAGCCAAAATATAGCTGTTGGGACTCGATTCGAAACCGGACCCCAACCGAAAAACAGAAAACGGAAAACGAAAAGCGAAGCAAAGCGGAAGCATCGAATCAAAACGAACGAATTGGAAACATATAGCGGAATCGGAACACACAAATCGCAAGAAGGCGAATCCGATCAAACGTAAACAAATCGGATTCCGACATCAGAAAACGAATATCTTAGCAAACGAAACTCATGAGTCGCGTTGGAAACCTTAAGACTAAAGCAATCTGAATACGGTACGAATTTTTTTTTCTTCTTTTTTTTCATCCTATTCATCTTAAATCCATTTTTATACTAATCAAAACCATATAGTTTTCCCTTTCTAGGGAACTATTCCTCATACAAATCTCAATTCTTAATCAAAACATCTTTATTCCATCTTATACAAATCTTAACCAATCCAAATAAATCCATACAGATTCCTTTTTCGAAAAATCATCTACAAACAAAAATTCAATTCATATAATTCTTCTTAACCAAACAATACCTCAAAATTTCATCTTTGAACTAAACACTTATCTTTAACAAATTAACTACTTATTCTTATTCTTATCTTAACCCGCTTTTTACCGAAAATCGGGCAGCATAACGAAACAGCCCAAAAATCTGCAAAGGCAAAAACACACTTCTATAATGTCCAAACACAATTCAGAATCATCGAACCTCCCTTCCGGAATCCATAACACTAGCAGAAACACACATCTATACCTAACACTTCAAAAATTCTCAATCGATCATACAAAATCTCAATCAATCCCATTCATACTTTAATACCATCATATTTCATACCCAATTTATAATCCATGATCAAAATCAAATCCCATTCCTTAGCAAAATCCATAATTCATACTTCAACCCGAACTCAATCAAAACATATTCAATACACATTCACTATTCATATACAAATCCATTCATATACAAATCTCAATTCAATAAACAAATCCATAATTCATATACATATCCATACTTCAATTTCAAACATAAGTGGCATTTTTAAGTCACGCCCAAAACTAAATACCAAAATCCAAAACATACATATTACAAAAACATGCAACAGTCAAACTGACTTCTTGACCGTCTTTCATCCGATCTCCCGCTCGAGTACCTGGAGATT
>JANZXV010000210.1:21990573-22000776 GCA_027576455.1 Erythroxylum roigii | reverse complement strand
AGGAAAAGCCCTAACCAAACTTTAAAGAAAAATTTCGAAACCCTAGTTTATGAAATCTGAAATTTTAAACCTTCCTATTTCCTTCCTCTCTCTCTAGAACCTCTACCAACCATCCTTGAAACATGAAAGAAGAACAAAACTCTACCAAACAAGCTATGAAATTCGGATTTTCTTACCTTATGGAGTAACCCACGAATTTCTTCTTGTTTATAACTCTTTCTCTTCCTTGCAAAACCAAAGCCTAGCCTTCCTAAATCATGAAAACCCACCTTCTTCTTGCTTAGCCGAAACCACCACCTCTTTTTGTCTCTTCAAACTTTCGATACCCACTTCTCTCTTTGATGTTTTCGAATGGTGTCTAGAAAATGACCTAAGTTCTTTCTATCTCACTTATCCTCTAAAGCCAAAACGACATAGCAAGCCTCCCTTCCCATTTAATTTTCGTAAACTTCCCTTACACTTTCATTTTCTTTAACTATTAACCTACTACTTAAGTATTTCGTGGGCTTCCCCACATGGGCTTCCATTTAAAATCCCTTCTTTAGTTATTTCCTTAGTTTTGCATCTAACTACATTAATCCTTCATCTAAACTTAAGCCCACTTAGGCCCAAGCTTCTATCCTTCTCCTTTAATTGCAATTTAAAATGGACCTTGGCTAAAAGCCCACCTACTATTAACCTAAAACCATATAAACACCATTTTATTCTTTCATCTCATAATTAACCTAATGCTTAAGCCCAAAACTACAAGCCCAAGTTGTTTCCATCTTTCTCATTTAGTTAAACCTACATATTTCTTTACTTGTCACTTAAATGGACCTAGCCCAAATGCTTCTTTTCAATAACATTGAAAAAGGCCATTTAAAGCCCACTTAATTAACTTAAGCCTTAAAGCCCTATACAAACCTCCTAATTTACTTTTTCAATTCAACTTATTTTTGTACTTCTAAACTGCTAACAATTTAGCAAACATTCCCATTTAGACTTCTAAATTCCATCAATTTCATAGGATCCTCAAATCATATAATTCTAAACTCACAATGCATCATAAAATAATAATTCTCAATAAATCTAATTTCACTAATTTCTTCATTTAATAATCATAGCTTAAGCAATAAAATCCTCAATTTATTCCAATCAAATTAAAATTAACAAACTACAACCTCAAAATAATATACACATGCTTAATGCGAATCGGGGCCCAACAGTTGTAACTCTAATTAAGGGGCGAGCTAGTCACTAAGTGTTGGCATCCCTCCTGCAAAATTGTCCATGGATGCCATACACACCTACAAACAAAAATTAAGGATAACATTACTGTCTTCATCCTTAAAAAGACTTTCCATTATAACTGTCTCTAGCTCATCTTTCCCATTAATTTCAAACCAATTTTTGCTAGTAAATCCAAAAAATCAACTGCAAAAATAGGAAATCATCATCAAGATATTTCATTGTATCATATTTATTAAACTGAATATTATCCTTACCAAACTCCATTGTCAAAATACCTTTATTGACATTAACTTTTGTTTGGTTATTTTCCTAACAAAATTGGTGTTGTTAGGTCATTATTTTCCATATCCAAAACATAAAAGTCAGTGGAAAACATTAACTTATCATTAACATGGACAAGAACATCCTCTGTTACCCCCTTAGGATATGCATTGTACTATCCTCTAATTGAATTACCAATCCCTTCTTTTCTGGTGGTCCTAAATTAAGTGATAAATAAATATAATAAGGCATGAAATTAATGGATTCCCCTCAAACTAATATGGCATTTTCTACCTTAGAACCAGCAATAATGCATGGTATAGAAAACATACCAAATCCTCTCTACGAGGGTTTTACAAATGACAACAAAAACATTCCTTCCTAGCCTTATTTTTTCAACTGCTTTTGATTTTTATTTTCTTGTCACCATACATAGTTCATTCAAGAATTTAGCATATCTATTAACATGCTTAATTACATCAAAAAGGGGAATATTTACCTCACATTTCTAGAATGTCTCATACAAGTCAACATCTCTTTCCAACTTCTAGCTATTCTTCAACACATTTAGAAAAAGACGAACTAGAACTAAAAGACAAGTAGGTGACTCACCCTTAGGCATGGGCATGGTTTCGTTCATTTCAATATGTTTTTTGCCTTCTGTATGTGAATTCGATGAAGATGGAGCTTTTATGGGCTACTTCATTTGTTATCTACTTTGCGATGTAATAACATTGGAACTCTCCTAAATTCGGTAATTTATTTGAACCTTGAGATTTCAAGTGACTAACCACAGTGGCTAACTAACCCATTTGATTTTCCAAATTCTGGATACTTATTTTTGTCTCTTGTTGAAAATTGATAATATTGGTAGCTAATGTTTTATCAATATCTTCAAGAAATATACCTGAATTAGATATTTGGGCTTGTTGTGGCTACCTTGGAGGATGAGGTTGCCCATATTATTAAAAATTAGCTGTAGATTAATTTAGTGGAGAATTACCATATAAAAAATTTAGATGGTCTCTCTAACTGAGGTTGTACGTGCTTAAATGTTAGTTATATTGCCAATGAGGTTATCATGAAAAACCTCCTACTACACTTACTTATTCTATAGAATCCTCTTATAATGTTAGACAGATATCAGTTATGTGTCCTACTTTTGGACAAATTTTGTAAGCCTTTGTTGCTTCCATTTTTCCAATAAACAATTGAAAAATAAGTGCAGTAAGCACATCCACACATTTTTCAAGGGAAAAAACGTTTACCTTGCTAACTCGTTGAGTTAAGTGGTTTATCATAGCACTAAACTATTGGGAATTGGATGCCATATTAGCAATCAATATGCGAGCCTCACCTGGTGTTTTGTCAACAATTGTTCTTCTATTAGCAATGTCGATAGTACTCCTTTAAGTTGGTATAAGTCCTTCGTAAAAATATTGAATAAGGAGATGTTTGTTAATTTGGTGATATAAAAAACATAAGCATAGCTTTTTGAAACACTCCCAAGACTCGTACAAAGATTCTCTAGTGTGTTACTGAATGCCACAAATTTCTTTCTGAATGATAACTACCCTTGAAGTTAGAAATCTCTTTTTGAAAATTACCTTGGTTGTACTAGCGAGTGGTAAGTAATATAACTAATTTTGGGCATGGCATTGTCTTTCAAAGAAAATGGAAAAGCTCACAATTTGATTGATTTTTAGTAACACCATTAAGTTTCATTCTTGTACATACAATATGGAACACTTGAAGATGTTTATATAGATCCTCACCTACAGTATTGCAAAAAGTTAGCAACAAATGAATTAAACTAAAATTTAATTCAAAAGTAACATTTGCATTGAAAGTAAGAAAAGTTATGCAGTGAGGTTTTTAGTTCAACTTTAGTCCAACAAGTTCTCGAAGTGCTCTATTGTTCACATGTTTTCTTTTATTTCATCAATTGGAGTGTTGCACTACTTTCAAATTTTTGTTTCTTTCATTAGCTTTTTTCAAATCTTTTGGATCTTTAGATTATATTGTAAATTAGTTTACTTCAAAGATCTCCTAACAAACGTACAAACTAGGAATTCCCTAGCAAAGATGCCAAATTTTGGTGGAATTATCACATGCACGCTAAATTGAATTTTAACTTCCTGTAATAAAAACAATTGTAATATATGAAACTAGGAGTCGATCCCACAAGGAATTCTAGTTTGTTAATCGTTACAAAAGAAAATATTTAATAAAATAGGAGTTCTAATAATATGAAATTTTATGACAGAAAATAAAGGAAATAATAAAATAAGAATTACCATTAAAACGAACTTTAATTTATAGTTTCTTCCAACTTTGGAACTACAATTGATCATGGTGTAAAATAATTATTTCATTAACCATATATTCAAAGTGATATTAAATACTTTCCTTTTTATGATTATATAATTGAAAACATGCAATTCAATTAACCCTTACTGTTTAACAATCTTAAATACAATCTAAAATTTAATTAAACAGTATATTTAGAAAAAGAAAGATCATCAAATCAAGACAACACAATATTCTTAATTGCATTTAATTTAGTTGAATATTTTTCGTAAAATTAATAATATTTTGCATAGCAAACTAAAACTTCTAGTTGTTACAAATGATTAAAGAATTGAATGTTTACGTATTAAAACTTTAATGTAGAAAATGATCATTTGAATAAATAAACTAATTGCGTATATTAGAAATCAAGAAAAAAATCATAAAACAAAAACACGAAAAATCAATCAAATAAATGAATAATTAAAACACTTCACATTAAGATTCATTTGCCTTATAATCTTCAAAGTTCCAAAAAGCTTCCACTTCCATTAAAAAGGAACTAGCCAATAATGGTCATAACTACTAATAACATCTAATGAAGAATAACTACTTTAATATATATCTACTAAAGAGTGGAAAGAAGACTTTATGAAAATCTGGAATTTTTAGCTAGAAAATTTGATGCCTTGCTCCTTCACTTCAGCTCTATTTATAGCCACTTTAATCCCATATGGAAATAAATTTTTATGATTCGTTAGATCCCACAAATTAAAACTTCATTGATTTCCACTTAGATTTGGCCAAGATAAGGTTCAAACAACTTTTAACACGTTTTTCTCCTACATATTCGAAGTCTATAAATTACAATTAATTTCTACATTCATAAGACAACCAAGAAAAGAACTGTATTTCAAGAGGATAAAGATGCAAGAATACATTACATTAATCGAATAATGGTAAGGTACCTCCAGGGCGGAAGCCGATCACTACTTTAAAATTTTATTTTATAATTATTATTTCAAATAATTTTATTAAAAATTATTAATTATTTCAATAATTTCATAATACGTACGAATTTGTAGTTCGAGTCAAGTTCAGCCTCCTTCTTTATGGCTCAACCTTCTTCGTAAAACTTAAAATAATGTACTTTTGTTAATGTACAAAATAGCATTATTTTGTCCAAAAATGTGTCTACTTTTTATTTTCTATGCTCCCACGATTGTTTTTCTCCTTCTTCAATTGTATACTTCTCGTCTCTATTTCTTCTAGCTCTCTCTTTGGTTTTGATTCTCATATTATCTCTTTATATTTTTCTTGTGTCCTGTTCCACGCCACAACTGCTCGTTGCTTGTACCACTATGCAATTTTTTAAGAACCTAAATATGATGTAACCTCCGACTCCGAGTCCCTAACATTTAAGGGATCTGGAGTTTTGGACGAGGGCTGGGCTTTCGGACTCAAAACTAAAGGTTTCAAATGTATGATTTTAGACGTGAGGAAGCACAATAAGAAATGATCTTGAAGCCATTATGATTTTCTTTTTGTGTTTGTTTCTTTATGTTTTTGTTCTCTAGGGCATTCTATGTCATTTTGCTTCTCTAATTTTGATTTATGGGCACATTTTTAGAGGCATCGGAAAAAAAAAAAAAAGGAAAAAAAGAAGGAATTTCAAGAAGGCCACAAGTTTGATTAGATGTTCGAATTTTGAGTTAGTTTCGGATTACTTTATGGAAAAAAAAAAAAGGTTTTGGTTCTAGATAGGCTAGGTAAAATAGTTTGATCTGGTCTAATTCGAAATTCGGTATCGAGCAACATGAGCCAAATCTAATTGAGCTCCGAATCGAAATCCAGCTGCCTTTAAAGACCGATCTGAAGAATCTCAGAACCTAACGAAGAAGGTGGATAAATGTTGTGGCGTTTATTTTATATAAAAAGGGTAGAGAGCAGAAAAGAGAAGTGGACAGCCTTTGATACTTGGATAAATAAAGCTGCAGAGAGGAATCATTCTTTCCAAAACATTGTCAGAATCAAATTGCTGTTTCTGATAGACTGTTCCCCAAAGGCTGCTTTTTAACACATACCCATTTATATCCTCTTCCTGCCCACTACACAAATGAGAACGAAGCTACATGTATATGTCACTCGGCGGCAAACCTACTACCACCGCCACTTGCTCCTTTTATAGGTCATGCGACTGTCTCTCGTCTGGTACACTCTAGACCTGAGAGAAGCGTATGTTTCTTGAAAGAACATGATAGCCTTCTAGTGCCAACAGCCAACCTTAAAAAGTTTAGTTCCGGTGGTTTTGTGAGTGTTCCCGATGATAAACAAAGAGAACAATGGCCGCTTGCATTGGAGATGACTTCAATCTTTAGCATTTTATTGTAATAATTAACTAAAGAAGCTTTTATTTGACATATAATACTTTATTTACTACTCGATCCTTGGTACTTGGTACATCCAACACACCTTAAAAAACACCCCATAAGTAATTGACTAGAGCAGAGAAAAAAAAAACATGATCCTACCAGCATAGCCATATACCACATCCCAATGTAAAAATCCTAGAAAAAGATTGAAAGTTGAAACCAAAGAAATATAACGCAAAGCATATGCACCATCAGTTTTGAAAATCAGACCATGAAAAAGCCGGATTCCAGTTACCCAGTACACCTTCACCTCCATCCACAGGAGCGGACTCCAATACCGCTGAAGATGCTGAAGTCGATGAAGAAGCTGCATTGCCTAGAATTACAGGTGGGTTTTCAGCATAATAATTAGCCGAAAATGTGAGCCTTTGATACAGTTCTCGTAGGCCCGAGTCTTGAGCTTCATCAACTAAGAAACCATTTTGGTGGGGTTGAGCTTGGTTTTGACAGTTTTTCCCAAAAGGGTTGGAAAGGCCAAGAGAAGGGACTTGGCCGAGAGGATCCTGGTACAGAGTTCGAGAATTTGGCTCGCCTCTTGCGACTGATGTTGGTTCAGTTATCAGGTGGGTGCCAATTATAACCCCTTCCTTTTTCACTGAAATAGAACTAGAGAGTGCACCAGGGTTAGGGTTGTGGTTTTGGTTGCCTCTAAGAAGGGCTAAAACGTGAGAATCTTGTGGCGCAGACCATATTATTGGGCTAAATGAAAGCTCATGAGCAAACTCATTTCCAAAACCTGATCTTCCAATCTCAGATGCCAAATTTTTCATCTTGCTAACACTCGGCTTGCCAACTGATGCAGAAACACTTGTGCTTCTGTTCTTTCTGCAGCCACCCCCGATAGGAACATTCCTAAGAGCACCACCTTTGGTCCAATAACGGCGACAAGTTCTGCAGAAATGGCGCGGCTGAGTGAGATTGTAGTTGTTGTAGTAGCAGAACTTGGTGTTTGTAGAATCACATCGTGGACATCTCAATTTCTCTAAAGTTGAAGAAGTTGCAGCAGCAGTAGGTGTTGTGGTGCTTGTTGAAGAACAAGAAGAAGATGGAGAAGGTGTGCCCTCTAAAATGGTTGGAAATTTCTTCTCTCCTCCAATTAAACCAGCACCTCCAAAGAGCTCTTGAATCATCTTTACTACTTTGTGGATCTAGAAAACCCAAAAACAAGAAAAGCAATGGTGAACCTTTTCTTTGAGTTAGTGGGGAAGCTAAAGAGAGCAAGAAAGTAGATTTTGTTACATGTACAAGAATGTGTATGCAATCGATCAACGTAAGAGAAAGAGAGGATATGTAGGTGGAAACATGACTTGTCTATGTACGTTCAGACGAGCCAGACTTTGTTGGGCGGTATGTTTCCGTGTGTAAAGGAATAGATGATAGAGGACGTGGAGCTTTAGTATAGACAACACTGTTAAAGCAGTCACCTTTAATCTAATCAGGGAAAAAACAATCGCTTTTGGATTTGGAAGTTTGTGGTAGGTAGTTTTCAGAGGCTAGTGAATGGAATTTTCTTCATTACGTAGTGATCATCTTCTATAATTCTCTTAACAAAATTCATATTCAGCAAGAGAAACTATGATTCTTCTAATTATTTCAATTATTAGTCAGAAAGAAAAGGGGTCAGTGTCTGCATATGAATGAGTACAATTCTTTTTATCTTAATAAAAGAAAATCATTAATTACAACAGTGCCCTCCAATTCATATATCTTCTTTTTCTGGAGTGAGCCTTGATAAATTTCTTTCATCTTTTTTCTTACATGGGTCATTTGGGAGAAGAAAATTTTAGACCAAAAAAGAAAAAAATTGATTAGACCAACACATAGATTGACGAGGAATCCACGACTAAGGCTTGGAAAAGACTAAAGGAAGACTGCAAAGAGGATTTGAACCTCAAGACATGCTCTAATTGGGATCCATGTACACTGTTTTACCTAACAGCCGAGAACATAAGACAAAGTCAAATCTCTCCTCGGACGTAACCCTTGTAATGTCCTCTCCCAGTAAAGCTTCAGTTAAGGATTGTTAATTCCACAGTCAATGTCGGGCAATGTGAACTAGTCATCTTCTGTCCACTTGTGGTTGGAATGAAAATAACCATCTAGCGTGTGAATGGTAAAGAAGCAATGAAGAGTAGCTGAAAGAGATGGACCGAAGTATGGAGGAATTAGAGGGGTCTACATGTCTAAAATATGTGGAATCATCATTTGTCAATCACTGTCCATCAACATGGAGATTATTGTTTGTATGGATTAAATCTTGCCATTCGTATTTGAATTACATTCGTTAGATGTTAGTTTATAGTGATAATTGCACACAATGATGACATGATTATAAACATTAAATTGTACTAAGCATAAATTACGGTAACAATTATAATATTTATTGAAAAGTAAATCTTAAGGTAATCAGTAAAATTCTTCCTTTGTGATCATAAGGTCACAGATTATGATCAATAAATATTTTTTTGTAATGGAAATGTTGCATTAACTCTCTCCGAACTCTCACAAAATAGAAAGTCTTATGTATTGAGTGCGTTGAATTTTTTATAATATTTTAATACAATTTTAAACTTTAAAGCTTTGGTATTGATCGATCAATCTTCTATTATCAGTTAAATTTCCTCTCCTAGTCTATATATATCTCAAAAACTAAGGATGTGATAGTAAATTGGTTAACTCTTGTGCACCTGCCTACATTAATTAAAAGAGTACAACCGAACAAAATTTTGTAAGCTTATGTATCTTACATGCTAATAGTAATATTTTGTTGTTGCGTGACCAATCAAAAGGCACAATTATCCTTTTCAAACAATCAAACACAATGAAATGACCATGATCTTAAAGATAACGAAATTAGTGGGATTCTTTCAGTTTTCAATGTCATGAACAGGAACATATGCTAATTATTGAATATCTTACCGTAGATTGCTCTCGGTGCTTGACCAAAGCACTTGGAATTTCTTAACTAAAAAAGTAGAAATGAAGTAGTTGGCCTCTTGGACATGTTTTGTTAACTACGGCAGTAACGCTCCAGTCAATTTCATTTCACTAGGTATTACGTATCCTTTTCTTTTCTTTTTTTTGTTTGAGAAAATTCGTAGGCGGATCAAGCGGACGCACCTCATCATCGAGGATCCAACTAGTTCTTTACTTACAGGCAAAACTCCGACTGTCTCAGGTTCTTACAAGAGGGGCTAGCATGAAATCGAACTTAGGACTTAACCGAAACCAAACCTCGCTCTCAACCATCGAGCCACACCCCTTAAGAGCGTATCCTTTTCTTTTCCAGCTACTCAAAATTGAAATCATTTAATAACCCCTTAAAATTACATTACTAAATTTTATTATTAGTTACTTTGAGAGTATTTCTTATTTATCTTCAAATAGTGCATATACGAAGTAAAGTAAGACATTTTTGGTTCCGAAAACTAACGTAAACTGAGTCTGAAATGATTGAGTGTGCTTTTTCCAAGTTCAGTAGTAAGGTCGTGTTGGTCCGTTTGCATTGATCCATTAGTCTAAATCGATTAAACGTAGGTAGAATATGCCAAATTTAAGAATTTAAGAAAAATAAAAATTCAACCCAAATCATTTTCAAGGGTATTCAAATTCAATACCATAAATTATTACTGAAGTATACAAACCATAAGGCATGTTAGAACTAGCATTACAAAGAGCACGCACAATGCCCGTCTGAGAGTTAGTTGACCATTTTTTGATTTGGAGCGGGCAATATAAAACAAAACGACAAGAGATTCTCGTCCTCAATTATTCGGGCAGTCCAATCTAGTCTCCGTCCGTCTATGTTGATGAGACTGCTGCGTTTGGTTAGCGTCTTCAGTAAATAGGGACGGGACATGATTAGGCAGGACGGGACATGACTAGGCAGGACAGGACAGAACAGAACAAGCATTGAAGATAATGAGATGTTTGGTTGCGGTGGACAGAACAGATATTATTATTATTATTATTATTATTATTATTAGTT
>JANZXV010000210.1:21979356-21990473 GCA_027576455.1 Erythroxylum roigii | reverse complement strand
CAATATTACGAAAATAGTTACGGAGGACAAAACTTTCTGTCCTCGTCCTCGGTAAGCAAACACGTCGAAGGACAAAACTTTCTGTCCTCGTCCTCCGTCCTCGCGTCCGAAGACGGTAACCAAACGCAACAGAGACCTGTGTTCATTAGTTTCTCTCCCCGAAAGGCAGATGATCTATAAATGTATTTAATATGTTATTGAGACGAATTATAGATGACGCTTCAGCGGAAGTAGTAAACGAAGAAAAAAATTATAGTTAAAGTGGTTTGGTCAATATGTACTTTAGGTTCGTGTAATGGGATAATTTTTTTTAATTATTGTGAAAAAGACAAGGAAAAATGTGACACTTTCTCAATTTCTTAAAAATTTAAAGAATATCTTCCTACCATAAATTCCTTTAACCTTTAAGAGTTTCAAACTATATGAGTATTGACCAAATTCGAACTCTAATTGTACCTCTATGTGGGTAATGAGTTTATCAATATGTCAGCTGCTTCCTCTAAAACATAAACCTTTTTTTTAATTGACAAAATCAATTTTTTAATTTTGTAAAATCTTACATCTTTCACCGTGATAGAAAAGAAGCTCTAAATTGAAACTTTCTAATAATAAAACAATAAACAGCAAACACAATAATTCAACGTTAAAAAAAATCTCCTTTTCAATTTCAATGTGAGTGAGAATAAAAAAACCTCACTCGAAGCAAATATTACTATCACCAAAATGATTACAATAGTCCAACTAGTTTTAATGTTCAATCATAAGATGATAACAAATTATACTTCACCCTAATAGATCACTAGTACCTAATACATAAAATGGAATATCAAATAGAACTAATAATTTCAATCACTAGTACCAAATACATAAAATGGAATATCAAATAGAACTAATAATTTCAACTTATTTAGATAACAAATACAACCAAATCTATGTATACTAGAGACCAACAACCGTCAATTCCATGTAAAGAATAAAGATTGATGAGTGCAGAACTCCTACATAAAATTTTAGCCTAATCCGAGAACAAATAGCCACTTGATCATCCAGTTCATTAAGACTGTGCAGATGGAGCTCTTATATATGAGTGAGCTACTGCTTACGAAAGTTATGGACAAGTTACATAAATCCAATAGCCAATTAAACTGTACAAAATCAAGAGTAACATATCAAGTATCTTCACACAAAAATTCAACTAAATTTGACTAGAAATAACCACTCAATAGTCGCTCTAATCAAAAGGTACACGTGCTAAAATTTGAAGAAAGAATTGTGTATGTATATCCCACAAAGAAAAGCAACTGCCACTCCCTCTTTTTCACTCAGTGTGTAGCAACAATCACTAATATTTTGAGGTTTTTTTAATTTCAAACTTAGATTTTACAAAATCTAGGTCATTCGCCAAATAAGAGTGAAACCCAAAAGGCCAAATAAACTCCCTTCACGACTGTACAGAGGGGTAATCAATCTATAGGTCTCAAGTTTTTCCTTTGGTAATGCTTTCGTCAACATGTTAGCATTAATATTATCCTTAGTATGAACTTTCTCAAGACATAACAGCTTAGCATCCAACACTTTACATATCCAATTGTAACGTGTATCAATATGCTTAGGCCTTAAGCAGAAAAAGGAATTCTTACCGAGATGAATTACATTCTCATTATCACATAATATAACATACTTTTCTTAATTAAAACCAAGTTCCTGGAGAAACCTTTTGACCTACGTAACTCCTTATAAGCCTCAGTAGCTACAATAAATTGTCTTAGTTGTTGAGAGAGCAATACACTTCTATAGTCTAAATTGTCAAGATATAGCTCCCCCTGTAAAATTAATAAAATACCCAAAAGTAGACTTGTGATGATCAACATCTCTAGCCATGTTAGCATCTGTAAAGCCTTCTAAAAATAAGTTTATGACCACCAAAAGAGAGTTTCATGTCAAATGTACCACACAAATATCTCATACTCTACTTCACAACATTATAATGCTCTTTACCATGATTAGAAAGGTAACAACTCACTATACCTACTACATAGGAATGTCACGTCTAGCACATACCTCAAACTCCCTACTGTTGAAGCATAAGGGATTTTCCTCATTTCTTCCTTCTTTACATTGGTAGTAGGGCATTGCTTGTTAATTTGAAGCGAGGAGGAAGAGGATTAATTACCTTTTTAGCCTTATCCATGCAAAATCTTTGAAGTACCTTTTGAATGTATTTTTATTATGACAAGTACAACTTCTTTGCTCATCTATCCCGAGTGATAGAAATTCTTAACAATTGCTTTAAGCACCTAGGTTCTTCATGACAAAAGACTTATCCAACTATTTCTTTAAGTCATTTATCTTGCAAATATTCTTTCCAATAATAAGAATATCATCTATATAAGGTAAGAGGATAATAAAATCATCATAAAAAACACTTGCGTAAAAACACAATTTTTTAAAGTAGTCTTCATATAACCATACTTTTTAAGGCTAATTAAAGCTTTTTATAATATTGTCTTAGAGGTTGCTTCAACCCATAAAGACTTTTCTTAATTTTTCAAATATAACCTTGTTTCCCTTTCACTTTAAACCCCTCTAGCTACTTCATATAGATTTCTTCATCCAAATCGCCATGAAGAAAGGTTGTCTTCATGTCCATTTGCTCAATTTCCAAGTTAAGATTGACTGTTAAACCATGTAATGCACTAATAGAGGCCATTTTAATTATAGGAGAAAATTTCCTTAAAATTGATACATGTGTTATGTCTATCTTGCCTTGTACCTTGTACCTCGACCTCGGATTGTGTTCCTCATATTTAATTATGAACACTCATTTTTTTCCTACCTTTTGGTAATTTAACCAACTCAAAGGTATGATTGTCATACAAATATTGCATCTCATCTAGCATTTCCTCGGTCCACATGTCCTTAAGCTAATCTTTGTTAGCTTCCTCTCAATTCTCCTGCATC
Source organism: Erythroxylum roigii (assembly GCA_027576455.1). Classification (NCBI taxonomy): domain Eukaryota; kingdom Viridiplantae; phylum Streptophyta; class Magnoliopsida; order Malpighiales; family Erythroxylaceae; genus Erythroxylum; species Erythroxylum roigii. The sequence goes on along the minus strand of JANZXV010000210.1, from coordinate 21,987,512 downwards.
AATTAGTAAGACATAATCATTTACAGAGTCTCTAGTAAAAGGTAAACAAGTTCTAGTGGACCTTTTTAATATGTTTCCAAGAATCTCCTCTACTGATTGTTCCACTTCAACATTATCAGGTTCTACTTCCTTTATAGGAATATCAACATCAACATCTTGTTGATTATTATGGGCATCATTTGAATCTTATTCCTCTCTTTGTGTATGAGAAACTATATCAAAATCACTTGGCATACAACTGCTATGAGGCACTGATTTCTCTTCTCTATTGAGGTCTATCATATTTTGATCCTCCTTAAACACAATGTCTCTACTTTTAACTATCCTTTTGCTATTTGGATCATATAACTTATAGCCATACTTATTTGACCATAGCTAAGAAAAATGCATTGTCTAGTCTTTATGTCGAGCTTTTTCCTTTCATCTTTAGGAATATAAACAAAATCTTTGCAACCAAAAACATGTAAATGAACATAGATTACATTTTTTCTAGACCAAATTTTATCTATTACCTTGAATTGCAAAGGAATACATGGTGTGATATTAATGGCATGTGATATAGTGCTCAAGGCATCAACCCAAAAAACTTTGGTAACCTGGCTCTAAAAGCATACATATAACACTTTCAACCAATGTTTTATTCATCCTCTCAGCTAAACTATTGAATTACGGTGTCTTTGGGGGTATCTTTTGATGTCTAATTCCCTTTTTCTACAATAGGCATTAAATGGTCCTAGGTACTCACTACCATTATCAATTTGTATGCATGTAAATTTGTTTCTTATTTTTCTCTCAACTGAGGCCTGAAACTACTTAAAAGTATATAAGACTTGATCTTTCAATCTCAAGGTGTAAACCCAAATTTTCCTAGAATGGTCATCTATAAAAGTCACAAAGTAATAAGCACCTCTAAGAGACATAGTTTTCATATGACCACAAACATTAGAATGCACTAATTCTAGTACCTTAGGTCTTCTACTTAATGGGAAGGACACTTTGTTCTACTTTTATGCTAGACAGTGATCATACTTTTTCAAGTGTGCTCCGTTTATCCTAGATATCAAATTCCTTTTGGCTAAAACTGCAATTCCCTTCTCACTCATATGGCATAGCTATTTATACCATAAATTGATTTATTACTTGATTCAGCTATATTGATAACATCTTTAACTATCTTGGCTTGAGTCAGCTATAAAGTTGAATAATTCTTACCTCTAGCCATAATTACGAATCCTTTAGAGAGCTTCCAATTTTATTTGCTATCATATCCATCATCACAGAGCTTAGCAACAAAAAGAAGACTGAGCTGAATATCCAGAATACTTTTGGCATGCTTAAGAGTTGACTTAGACCCATTAGAAGTCACTAAACACATCTCTAATGCCTACATATTTATTCATACCTCTATTTCCTATTTTAACATCACCAAAGTCACCATGTATGTAGGATGTAAATGCATCTCTTCTAGCTGTAACATGAATTGAAGCACCACTGTGTATCACCTAACTAGTATCCTCATGTATAGAATTAATGGTATTAAGCTTTTAAACTAACAGGAGAACTTTAGGAGTGACATTGACTCTGTTATCATTTGCACTTGGGTTCGTTTTCTTTTCTTTCCCCTTATTCTCCTTGTTTTCTTTATTCCATTTGTAACAATATTTCTTGAAATGCCCTTTCTTCCCAAATACATGGCACTCAAAATCTTTGTACATTTTCTTTGAATTGCTCTTACTGTGATCTCTATTTTTGGTACATCTACTTTTATTTCCCTCCTAGATTCCACAATTAGAGCTTTTGGACATAAAGAAGAAACATATGGTTTCCTTCTCATCTCCTCATTAAAAAAGACCACCTTTAGCAAGATCTATAAACATTATTCTATCAGGTGCAATGTTAGTTAAGGAAAAACGTTTCCTAAGATGTAAGGTGTTAAGAAAACACAAACCTTTAGCTTCTTCATCAAATTTCATTTCCATGGAAGAGAGTTGACTGAGGACCCCTTAGAAGGTGATCAAATGGTATACCGTTGAATTTACATCCTTGTATCTCAATGTTAAGATCTACTTTATCAAGAATAGTTTGTTACTTCTTGTCTTCCTTGCATACAATTTCTCCAATTTGTTCCAAAATGCTTGAGCATATGTCTCCCCACTAATATGTTTCAATATGTTATCATCTACCCATTGTCTAATGTATTCACAAACTTATTGATGTAGCAAAGCCTATTCTTATTCTAATTTATTTTCATATTTCTTTATTGTAAGCACAGACAAATAATAATCCTTCACATAGAGTAGGTCCTCCATCTTACCCTTTTAGAGAGCATACTTAGCCCCATCTAAATTAATCATTATACTTGTATTAAATTCTATTATACACAATGACAATTCACCAGTAGAACAAGGCTCTGATACCATTTTGATAGACAAGAAGCTCCAAATTGAAAATTTTTAATGATAAAACAATAAACAGTAGACACAATAATTTAACATGAAAATATCTCCCTTTTAATATGAATGAGAGTAAAAAACCATGGCCCAAAGCAAATTTAACTATCACTAAAATAATTAAAATAGTCTAACTAGTTTCAATGCTTAATCATAGGATGATAACAAATCATATTTCACCATAATAGATTGCTAGTACATGATAAACGAAATGAAAGAGCAAATAAAGCTAACAATTTCAACTTATCTAAGCTACGGATATAATCAAATCTATTTGTGCTAGAGACCACCAAATGTCAATTCCACCATAAGGAGTAAAGATTGTTAAGTTTAGAACTCCCATGCAAAATTTCAGTCAAATCTACTATAAGTGATTGAGCTACTATTCACGATAATTCTAGACAAGTTATAAAACTCCAGTGGGCAATCATATTTTACAAATTTAAGATCAATATGTTAGGTATCTCCATAAAAGATCTCAGCCAATTTTGACAAGAAATAGCCACCCAATCAACTCTTTATTCAAAAGGTACACAGGATGAAATTTGAAGAAAGAATTGTGTGTGTATATCTGACAAAGAAAGACATTCATCTCTCCTTCTTTTTCACCTGATGTTTAGCAACCAACATTAACATTTTTAGGGTTTTTATTTTTTGTTTTTATTTCAAAAATAGATTTTATAAAATTTGGTTCATTCTCCACATAAAAGTGAAACTAAAAAAGCCCAACACACTATAGCTATCATTCATCTATCTTTCATTGGAATTTTCCTATTTTTTTTAAAAAGAAAGTTGCATCCTCATGATTATTGGTAAGAGCATATATGACCAAGTCTCTCCAATAATATCTCTTTGGCTACTTGATGATCTATCTCGCTCTATTATTAAATATACCATGTTAATGCTTTCTTCCTAATGTTATTCAACTTTGTAACTAAAATTTTCAACCCTTAACACCTATTCCAAATTGTTTTAGTGCCATTTGTACCATCTTTGAACCAATATTGCTCACTATTAACCTAACATTTCCTTTCCATATGTTTTCCTTAACATATATTGCTTCTCAAATATTATATTCTTGAAAGTTATCTTATACTTTTTATTAAACTTATGTAACTTACATAAGTTTACCTTCTTATGTTTGTCATCCTTTAATAAACTCTACTATAAAGTTTTATTATCTCTTGCTCACCAAGATGACTCACCCTCATATACCACACTATATTACTATTATGCTTCTGCCCTAAAGATTGAAAAATAACCCATAGATCTCATTACTATATTTCTTATTAAGACATATAGTATGCTATTTTTTTTTTCATCATAGTAAACACAACTTTTATCACCTTAAGTTGTCGATCATCGCTAGAAAATTTATACCTTTAATCATCAATGATACCTATAGAAATCATATTCTTCTAAAACTTAGGAACATACCAAAACCAACATTTTAACAATTTTAGCATGGATTTTAATTAATAGTGAACTACTGTCTTTGATAGCATGCTCCTGCCATCACTCAATTTGACAATACCATTCCATTATTGAAAAGAATATAACTAATTCTTATTGAAAGTCATATGATAAGATGTATCAATATCTATCACCCAACAATTTGTAAGATCATAATTAGTCGCATTCAAAAAATTATTATCTCTTCCATCCTCTTCATCAAAACTCTCCTAGATTGCAGCAGTAATTGCTTTTCCATATATTTCCTTTCTTTTTTATTTTTTTATTATGAATAGTTCCTTTTAAAATTCCTTTTGTTCTTTACAATTAAAGTATTTAATAACTTTATAGTTAAATTTAGATTGTAACTTAGTCTTATTTTTTATATCATTTTCCTTATTCCTTCCTCTACTAACAATTAAACCCATATTTGGTCCATTTCATATATGTAAAAGACCTTTTTTTTTCAAACTTTAGACTATAAAGCATATTTCATATTACTAAAAAAAATAGACTCTTTTAATATAATATGGTATCAATAAAATTCTTATATGAATTTGTAAGAAATATAAAAGAATTATTGTAAGACCCTAACATATATCCTGGAAGTATTATAACATGTCTAAGGAGTATTAAGAAGTGAACATAACAAATTAAGCGCATCTAAGTATAGTAAGAGACATAATGGTACTTAATGTAAAAGACATGGGTAAATGAGTAATTTACTTGTTAAGGCATGGACATATATATTCAGACGTGAAATATGTATGGGAACTTTTGAAATGTTTGCTTGGATTTATAAGCGTGATATGAGGGAAATTGATAAAAGAAGTATTCCATTAGCATACGAGATGTTGTTGGTTAAATTGGATGTGTTTTGTGTTGCTTTTGCATGATAAGACCGAAGTTAGTTGATTTGGGATGTGTACCTCGCTAGATGGATAGGCTCTATTGAACAGACTTTTATAATTTGCCCATATCTTGGCCTATAGATCTCTAAATCGGATAATACAAATTGGAAATTAGACGAGAGACATAGGTATAAAACTTTGATGAAGGAACTGAAATTTTATTTTTGCCTCTAAGATTTTTTAATTATGGTTTGAAGTTAAGTTCTAACTACTTTCTATGTTTTCAAATAGCCTGTAGTTTTTTGGGTATAACTCCCAATATAATTAACCAAATTGTATGAAATTTATGCCACTAGAAAATTAAGACATAGGGGAATGAAATTAATTGATAAGAACATAGGTTAATGTAGGAATTAAAGGAAGAAGAAGGACCAATATGCAAATTTGCTAAAGTTAACACACGGACCAATTAGATTAAAGCATGTGTGACCAATGAGATTAAAGCTTGTGTGTGTCCAATATAATTGTAACAATGGTCCAATATAATTGTAACACATGGTCCAATAGAATTGTAACACATGGTCTAATAGAAATGTAACACGTGGTCCAATGAGATTGTAACATATGGTCCAATAGGATTGTGAAATATGGTCCAATGGGATTGAAACATGTGTCTAAGACCAGAAAGTTCATGAAAAAGCATACAGAGAGGGGCGATGGACAACACTTTTAACTTCAGATTTTTCTCCTCTCCATTTTACCATCTCCATCCCATCATTTTTCATGTAAGAAATCAAGCCAATCTTATGTGGAAATCAAGGTAAAAGTTAGGAATTTTCTCTTTACCTTTATATTTTCTTGATTTGCTTATGAAGAACTAAAATTATAAGGTTGGAACAGGGATTGAGATGTGTATTTATGGTGTTTCTAGTTGGTGAGTCAAGCAAAGCCAAAGAGGAAGAAAAGAAAAGGCATTAGAAGAACCACTTTGCCAATTTTAAGTTTTGGGACTACACTTAATTTAATTCCTCTTTGTGTGTATGTTTGAATGGATATAAAGATTCATTTGTATATGGAATGATTTCTGGGATGATTATTGGTGTTATTTTGGTGTTACTTTACATGGAAATAGTTGTATATGACAAGAGAATATCATGTAGTAGAATTCTGTCTTAGGTTTGTTTAAACTAATCACATTTTGTTAGTCATAACTCAGCCTACATACCTCTAAATTAGGTGTTTTCAGTTGCATATGAAACCTAAGACATAGAACTAAAAATATCTAAAGAGACTATGACTTAATTCTAGCTTTATGACATTGGAAATTGGAATTGAAAATGGTGCTACCCCTGTTTTGAAGTGGCTTTTGATATTTCGTCTATATCTCATATTGGGAAGTTCAAATGGTCTGATTGTTGTTGCTATGGAAACTAGAGACATAGGGGAACAAATTTATAGAAGACTCAAAACTTAATTTGAACTTTTTCTATATGCATATTAAGGAACAACTGGAGTTCATCATGTGATTTGCTTCTAGACTAATTGTTTGCCTATTTTTAGACCACCGTGGGCTTAGCCTAAATTGCATTATTTTAAGTTTGTTTTTGTTTCTGATTTTTATCGAATCTTATTTGAACCTTTTTTAATATGTATGAAACTTTTCAAACACCTAGAAATAAATAAAATAGGACTTACCATATGTGAATTAGGTAATTGAACATTGGAATTTAAGATTGAGCATAACGCATTCCAAAGAAAACTTACGTTTACATAAATGATTTGTATACATATTTATTGCTCATATATGTATAGTATGATTATAAAAGTATGATTTTGACACCCTTCTAATGGTGGTAAGTTAGGACTTGCATGTATGAACACAGATACAAATTTTATTACTTGAAATGTACATCATATGACTTGTCAATATATGAATTGTGAAATTGGAAAATGGTTAAAGGAAATGTTACAATGTCTACTCTATTGTCTTGGTGATGGATAGATAGGCATGCCTATAGGGTTACAGTGCAGCTGTTATAGTTTGACACCAATGATGTCTTCATTTTAAGACTATAATTTCTCCACAGTTTGATGCCTTAGTATCCATAGTCTTATGCTTTCTGGTATCCACCATTTGATGCATTCGGGTATCCACAGTTTGATACTGTTAGGTATCCACAGTTTTGATATCTTCAGATATACACAGCTCCCGTTATCCACACCCACGAGAATGTGTAGGCCTAACACAAAAATTAAAGTAAATGGTTATAAATAAGAAATAAAACATGACAACATAAATAATTAGTATTGATGAGCATTCGCATTTGTATTGATAATTTGCATTAATGAGCATTGAATATCAAAGTTTGGCTTATCAATGTACATTTTCAGTATATGGATAATATGTTGAAGCATATTTGCATTATGTACTTTGCTTAAGTATGTTATCATTGTTTACATGAGCGTTGAATAGCAATGTTTGGTTTATGATTATGAATTTATGGTATATGACTTGTGATATTTCTGAATGTGTGTGTTTGGTGGATGACTGCTGTGAGTGGTCATCTTACTAAGTGTTTTCTCCATTAAACTTTCAAGCTTAGGACAGGTGTTAATCCATGTAGGTCCAATTCATAAGAGTGAGGTACAGGAGACATCTGCGGGGGCTAAGGCCAACAACTAGAAGTAAAAGTACCTTTGGAATGTGTTTCGGTTTAAGATGATTATATATATAAAAGAGTAAAGGAAATTTTATGTTTTCTTTTTGGATTATCATGTTAATGTAAAGATGTATTACTACTTTTTAATGATAATCTTAAGTGATGTGAAATTTTGTAATATGTATATGTATAGAATTAAACAGAAAGATGTGTGATAAGAGTCCCTATAATTGAATAGAAATGTATATCATAACTGTTTGTACAGGAATTTGGTTGTTATGTATGTGGGCGGTTGCAGGTTTCATATAGGAGGTGTTACATTTTGTAAATGAATCTTTGTACACATTCAAATATACACAAATACAGAAATTAACTAAGTGAACCTTAAAATTGGCAAAGTAGTTCTTCTAATGCCTTTTGACCATATTTTACAATCCTAGACCATGTGTTACAATCTCATTGGACCACGTGTTATAATTCTATGGACCATGTATTACAATTCTATTGGACCATATGTTACAATTTTTATTAGGCACACACAAGTTTTAATCTTATTGGTTGGTGATGTTGTCTCCTGCAACTAAATATAAAAGAAATCACTTCCGTTAAAACAAATTAATGTAGTAGCGGTAAGCGAATATCGTTCCCACAAGGAATCTCTAACGATAAAGGTTAGCTAGTTCAAACGAAAATAGAAAGGGGGGTTTTGTCACAGCGATAAAAATAAAAAGGAAAAATCACAA